>JAADYJ010000455.1:0-20869 GCA_023338205.1 Halophytophthora polymorphica
ATGGCTACAGAGCTGTAGCCATTTCACCACATGGACCTCCTGGACGAGTCGGACCAACTAGGTCCTCGACATTCCACCAATCACCGCAGAGGGGTCGGCCCTCCACGCGCGCTGATTCGCGGAAAAACGGATAATAGCTCGCTGCAGGTCTACTTTAGAAGCACTCTGCAAAGAAAGCGCTGGTTTCCGTAATTAAACGGATAACATTAGCCTGAACTGCCTACCCTGCGGCTAGTTTCGCAAGTCCAGCCCTTGCCCGCGCCCCATACAAAGCGCAAGTGAAGGTGGAGGGAGGGGGGCGCTCGTGCGCTCGCCAACAATAGCAAACAGCCAAACAGCGCGGATCAAAGGCGTCGAGCAGCTCCAAGCGGCTGCGTGTACGTCTGCCTCCGCCTCCCTCTCCGCGCGCCGGCGCCCACCAGCGCGTGTGTGCGACTGCTCGAGCGGCTGCGCGAGTGCTCGAAGCCCATGGACCTGCCGCCGCCGCCGCCGGCCGCGGCTGCCAAGCGCGACGAGGCGGAGCGCGCCGCGCGCGTGTTCAAGGGCCTGGCCGACGCCAAGAACCGCGTGGACCAGGTGACGCAGGAGGACGCGCAGTTCCCAGACCTGGCGGATCAACTGGCCACGCAGTCCGAGCCGCAGAACTACTTTTTCGAGCCCTACGCGTCGCAGTGGACGCCGCAGCTGGCCAAGAAGGGCAGCGTGGTGCCCCTGCCGGGCGTCGTGGCCGCCGCGCTGGACGACACCAAGACGCTGTCGCTCTCCGGCCTGCTGCCGCCGCTGCGCGCTGCATGGACCTCGGTGGACGCCAGACTCTTTGTGTGGAGCTACGCGCAGCGCGGCCGCTTCGCCGCCGTCGAGTTGGACCAGGCCGTCGTGGCCGTCGGCCTCGTGGCCAAACCCGCCGCAGGCGTCTTCACGGACAAAGTGCGCCACGTTCTCGTGGTGGCCACCACCGTGGAGGTCCTGCTGCTGGCCGTGCTGGACGACGTGGACAGCGCCAGCGCCTCGGGCGGCCCGGGCTTCAAGCTGCAGCGCACCAAGCTGAGCGTGAGTACGGACAACTGCGTGGTCCGTCGCGTGGTGACCACGCACAGCGGCCGCATCTTCTTTGGTGGCTCGGACGGCGCGTTGTACGAGTTCCTGTACGCGCCGGCGCAGCACGCGGCCGCGGACAGCACGGGGTTGCTCACGGCCATCACGGGCGGCGTCGGTGGTGCGGTAGGCGCCTCGAAACCGTGCCGCAAAGTGGCGCACACGTCCAGCTACGCGCATTACCTGCCGCGCTTCCTGGCGGGACTCGCCAGCGCACCGGGCAAGATCCTGGAGATCGCAGTGGACAACGCGCGCCAAGTGCTCTACGTGCTGCACCACGACGCGCAGGTGACGGTCTTTGACTTGGGCGTCTCTGGAAGCGACGCCAAGGTGGTCACGGCGGTGAACCTGCTCACGGACGGTGCCAAGTACGCGCGCGAGAACCGCCGCACGCGCGTGTCGTGTCCCGACGAGCGGCTCTTCCAGGCCGCGGCCGCCGGCGCCAGTTCCAAGAACAGCATGCAGATCGTGTCGCTTGCTGTCGTCCCGCGGGACGAGTCGGCGCTCGTGACGCTCGTGGCCGTGGCGTCCAACGGCATGCGCTTCTACCTCACGGTCTTCTCTCGTCGTGCGGCTTACTCTGGCGGCGTGGGCGGCGGCATCCCCCGCGCCAAGCGGCCGACGCGACTGGAGATCCTGCACATTCGGCTGCCTCCTCCGGCCATCGCACTGCGGGACGCGCCGCCGTATCACGCCAAGGAAGGCATGCAGCCTGGGTACGCGCCTGGGAAGAGCCCGGCCGCGGTGCACGTGGCCTTCCACCGCAAGGGTGTCTTCCTGGCCGTGGAAGGCCGTCGGGACCAGCAGGACCAGCTCGTGGAGATTGCGCACGACCCTATCAGCACCATGACGCTGCCCATGCAGACGACGGCGTCGACCCGCAAGCCCACAATCCGGGAGGCCGTGTCGCTGGACGAGTGCATCGGTAAGGTGGTGGACATCCAGGAGCTCGACCCGTACTCGAGCGCTGGCCCGGAGAGCGCGTGGATGACGCAGACGACGTCGACGGGCGGCGCGGTGACGAGCAAGAGCGGCGCCAAGCGGTCCTTCGACGAGATGAGCACGGGCGTCCCGGGCAGCGGCGGCCTCAGCAACGGCGCAAGTGACCACGTGGCCGTGGTGGGGGAGATGGCGCTGCAGTTCTCGCAGCCGTCGCGCCACTTTCTGTGCCTCACGAACGCTGGCATCCAAGTGTTCAAGAAGATCCGGCCGCTGGACCAGCTGCACCGCGTGCTGCTGCTCTCGCGCGGCCACGAGCTCAAGGCGGCGCTGGCGCCCTTTGTGCGCTGCTTTGGCGAGATCCAGGTGTGCTGCATGCTCGTGGCGCTGGCCTGCGGCGTGCCTAGCGACCCCATGGTGAGCGAGGCGTCCACTGCGGCTTCGCTCGTGGCTCCGCGTCGCAACGGCAGCGCCGGCGGCATGCTGGCCATGAAGAGCGACGAGTACATCTACACGGCGGCCGTGCAGGGCATCTTCGAGTGTGCGCAGGGCCCGCCCGACAACGTGGCCATGGAACCTGCGGGCGCGTCTACCAGTGCCGCGAACGCTAGCGCGGCCAGCACGCGCATCGTGCTCACCACGGAGTTCGGCATGTCGTACCAGCACGACGGGCTCGTCGCCTTTGCGTGCCGTGTGCTGCGGCCCTTGTGGACAACCAAGACGCTCGGCTGTCGCGTCGTCACGCGTGTGTCCAGCAGCGCAGCCAAGAGCAAAGCGCCTGCACACGTGACCACGTTCGAGAACGTGCACTCGCCCGAGCAGTTGGACGCCATTCGCGAGGTGTTATTCCAGCTGCGCCAGTTGATGGAGAGCGCGGGGCCCTTTGCGGTGGCCATCAGCGGCGGTGCCTCCCTGGAGAACAATCCGAGTTTGGACGGAGCCAGCGCTCCGTGGGCCCAAGGCAGCGACTTGTCCCGCGTGTCGGAGCTCGTCATGCGCCACCAGAAGGCTCGCAGCGAGGAGCAGCTCCAGCGCGAGGCGCGGTTCAAGGCGGAACAGCGCTCGCTCTACTTCCTGTACCAACTGGTGCTGCGCAGCATCGAGGCCATCTCGCTGCTGCGGCTCGCTCAAGAGTACAAGGTGTCGCTGGAGGAGCCTCTGGCGCGCTTGAGCTTCAGTGAGCTAGCCACCACGTCGGAGGGCGCCCTGGCCGCCAAGACCATGACCAAGGCGCTCATGCGTGGCCGCAACGAAAACAACCAGTTCCTGATCAAGCAGCTGCGCGAGCAGTGCCCGTCCTTCTTCTCTGTGGCCGACCTGTGGCACTACCAAGGGTACAAGAGCCTCGCGTCGGCCAAGCTGAGCGGCTCGCCCGTGGCGCGCAAGAGCCTGCTGCGCGAGTCGCTGGACCAGTTCCTTCACTCGTGCCACATGTGGGATACGGAGGACTGTCTGGACGTGTTGCAGGGCATCTGCGAGGACTACGTGCTGCTCAACTTCTATGAGGGCGTCGTGAAGCTCTCGCTGGCCTGCGCCAAGCACTTTCACGACGCGGCCTCCACGGACCTGAGCGGCGTCAAGCTCACGTGGAAGCGCCAGTGCTTTGGCTGCATCCTCCTGGCGCTGCAGCGGCTGCTGGGCGGCGACGGGAGCGGCGACAAGAAGCAGGACGCGAGAGCCGCGCCAGGGAGCAGTCCGCAGGGTGTGGAGGACATGGTGACGCTGGACGATGAGACGCGCAACAAGTGCATGGAGGAGCTGTTCCACTTTGCGTTGGCCTCGGAGGACGACGCCTTCCACGAGCTACTGTACACGTGGCTGTACGAGCACGGCCACTCGCATGTGCTCACGACGATCCGGTCGCCGTACATTGAGAGCTTTCTCAAGGAGAAGGACCAGGACCTGCTCGTGAAGCACTACATGGACCAGCACAAGTACCTCGTGGCGGCCAAGGTCTGGTGGGCGCGGGCGCACGAGGACGCGCTGGGTGACGACGACTACGCGACGGCGTCGGCGCTCATCACGTCGAGCAACCCGGACATTGTGAAGCGGCAGTACTTTGTCTCCAAGGCGCTGGGCTGTCTCAAGAGTCTGGAGGACGTGGGCGAGGCCGGCGAGGCCATTCGCGAGGTGCGCGACGTGTTGGACGTGCTGCAGCTGCAGGTGCGCGTGCTCAAGTCGCTGGAGCAGCAGACGATCGAGGTGGAGACGGCAGCCGCCACGACGCCGTCGGTGGCCACGGACGACGAGCTCCGCGAGCGCAAGACGGACGTGCAGCTGCTGACCTTCAAGCTCTTCGACGCGTCCACGCTGTACAACCGGTTCGCGTCCAAGTACGACATGTGGGCCGAGTGTCTGCACATCATCCACATCTGCAAGTCGGAGGAAGCGGACGTGATCGCCGCGCTCTGGCGCAAGATCCTGTTGAGCATGCTGCCGGCGTCCTCGAGCAGCGCCGAGTTCAACGCGTGGCGTGCGGACCAGTGCGAGAAGGCCGGGCTGCTGGCCACGTCGAGCGCTGGGACGAGCGCCTCGTCCTTCGAGAGTGGGCTCTGGATCGGCCAGCTCCAGTGTAAGGTGCTGCGTCTGGGCAAGTCGCTCTACTTTGAAGGCGACGACGCGCACAGCGGGTCTGCTGCCGGCCTGGGCGGCTTTGTGTTCCCCGTCGGCTTCCTCGCCAAGCTGCTGGAGCGCATCTCGCTGTGGTATCTGCGCCTCACGGGCATGGGCGCCTTTGCCGGGGACTCCCAGGAGGCGGCAGCAGCCATCGATGCCACGACCTTCAACTGGGTGCTCAAGCTCTTCCTGGACGTGGGCGTGCCGCACCGCATGCTGCTGAGCTACTACGAGCAGCTCTACCGCGAGCAGGGCAGTCTGCCCTGGACGCTGCACCTTCTGCAGTCCATGCTGGCCATCGTGACGCTCTGGAAGAAGCACGCCATCTCGCCTCGCGCCGGGAAGGACCAGCTCGCGGAGTTCGCGGCCTGCTGTCCTCACGTCGTGGACCTCAGCGACGACTTTATCACGGACCTGCGTGCCATCCCGCTCGGTACGTCCGCCACGACCTGCTCACGCTCGCTCTTGCCCTGCTTGTGGGCTTGAAAGAGCGCCTTACTGACTGTCTCTGTCTGCCTTGTGTGCGCTGCTGCTGCCTGTGCAGACGAGTACGCGGAGGCGTCGACGCTGCTGGACCAGTTCCGCCGACTCAAGAGCGAGCTCCTGACCTTCCGCAACGTCATGTAGACAGACCGACGCGAGCCAGGAGTTCGTTCCCCGAAGACCAACCTCACGCACGACCCGAGACGCAAGACGCAAGGCGCAAGACGGACCACGGCCAGCTCAGTGGAGCTCGACGCAGCAGACGAAGCGTTGGCCCCGACGTGGCGGTTCCCCTGGCTGGCGGGAATAAATTACACGTTTTGCTACGCTGCCCGGCCGCCCGAGCGCTTTCACGAGAACTTTTGCAACGAGAGCGCCAGTCGCACGGTGCCAGCGGCCACGAGGTCGTTGCCAGTGGCCAAGGACGCAGTGGGGGCCGCCGCTTCGGCCGCGTGCGTCTTGGCGCTGCTCTTCTTGCCCACGCCCACGGACAGCGCCGTGTGCTTGGCCATGGTGCCCAGTCCTCGGATGGGACGGTAGACCACGCCGGCCATGCCGGTGCCCACGCCCTTGGCAAAGCCCTCGAAGCCTTTCTCCTTGGCTCCTTTGATCGGGTCCTTCCACATGCCCGTGATACCGCGGTAGAAGCCTTTGCCCACGCCTTCCGCGCCCGCCACCAAGTGCTCGCCAAAGTTGGAGGCCCATTCCCGCGGCATGAGCACGGGGTACCACGCTTCCTGCGGCTCGGAGGGGGCCGTCCCGGTGGCCGGAGCGGCCTCGGGCACCGTCCGGAGCTGGGCTGCAGGCACGTGGAAGCCGCCCATGAACCTGTCGGCGCTCACCTTGTTGTAGTCAAAGAGCTCGGCCACGAGCGGCGACGAGCCGTCCCAGGACAACATGAGCGTCTCGTGCCATTGCGGGTCCACGCTGTTGTCCACGCGCTTGCTCGTGATGGTCTGCTCGCCCAGCCGGAAGGTCACGTACGGGTCCGACTTGCCGCTCATGTTCATGGCCGCCAGCCCCGCCGCCTCGCGGAGCTCAAGCATCAGCACGCCCACGTACTCCACCATGCCGTGCGCTGGCTTGGGCGGCGCGTTGGCCTGTGGACGGGCCTTGGCCACGTTCACAGCAGCGCACGGACGACTGGAGCTGCCAGAGGCGAAGAGTCGGTCGCAGTACTTGGCGCGGATGAAGCGCTCGCGCTCGGCGCGCGGACACTCGGCGCTGGGCTTCTCGGGCGTGCGCTGCTGTTGCTGGCGCTCGGCCAGCGAGCGTTCCAGCGTGCGGTTGAGCTGCGCATTGCCCACGGACTCCATCAAGGCCACTTGGTCTGACGTCCACGAGTCCAGCGTGACGCTCAGCACAAAGGACACGTGGACGCCCAGCGAGCGGTGCACGCCCGCGCACTGCGTGCAGATGAAGCCGCCGTGCGTCACCGTTGCCCACCTACACGCCCAGAAGCGGCGTTAGCGCCCGGCTACAAGGATACTAGTAGACAACAGACACGACAGCGCAAAGGTCGATTTCCAGGACGTACTTGGGGGAAGCGGCGCCACAGTCGGCGCAGCGGGCGTTCTCCGGCCGGGACAGCGCCGACAGCAGACGCGCTTTGGCCGCTTCCGTTTCCATCTGCTGGGTGTCGTCACTGCCGCTTGTGCTGCCAGAGGAAGCCATGCTGCCGGACGCTAGGAGCGCAAAATCAGGTCAACAGCGCGCATGAGTCACGGCACACAGAGCGGCTTGCGCGGCAGCTAATGTACGTGTAACGGGTATTAAGGGGAGTGGAAGACACGCAGACCTTCCTGGTTGTCTTGCAGCCGTGGCAGGCGCGTCGGGGGCTCTTTACTCACTGGCATCTCCGCCTGCAGCCCCCGCTCCAAGGTTACTTGATCTCTTTCTTGACCGCCTCCTCGACGCCTGGGAACGAACTGCTCAGCCAGTTTGAGGTCTCCCATTGGACAATATCTGTCTCCAACCGCACTTCTTTGCCAATCCCGTGCCACTAAACCGTGAATGCGGTTCATGATTGGCTATTTCGTGGAGGCGACTTCCAGCTGGTGCGCCAATAGACACAGCCTCTCAAAGTCGTGGTAGGTCACCTGGATGGAGACAACAATGGGATATGACAATGAGCGCGGGCATTGCACGCCGCCCTCGGTCCATGATCCAGCGGCTGCTACAGGCCACACACTGCCAGTAGAAAGAGAGCCACGCAAGGTGTGAGTCGTACCCGACCGTCGCCGTCTCGATCAGCTTCACGAAACAGTCGCAGCCTAGTCTCCTCGCTGGCGTGGGGTAGCACCGTCGCACAAGCCTGGCAGTAGTCGCACCGCGCAGCACAAAGTGACACCCGCTGTCACCCTCTTGTACACCTTTTGCTGCTGCTCTAGTAGTGTTGGTAGCGTGGGCAGGGCTGGCTACCTGTTGGAAGCTCCGGTGAGAGATGAACCCTTCGGAGCACAGGTCCAGGGCCTTGAACAGCCGCCGCACGTCCTCGAGCAGGTCGGAGCTGCGAAGTCGTGCGGACAGTACATTGACGAACAGCTCACGAGTGACGTGGATACCAAGGTCGTCGTCGTGAGCGGAAGCTGTTCGCAGTAAACAGAGGTCAGACTGATACAGCGAGTGCATGCATTGGAGTTCATGGCCTGAGCTTCCGGTACTGCCATGAAGGGACACAATTTGCATGCACACCTGACACGTGATAGCGGAAGAGTTGAGCCAGATACAACTACCCGTTGGCAAAGCACAGCACGCGGCAATGAGGTCATTGCTCGAGCTTCCGGCGTCGCAGGCTGCTCGAGAAGTTCAAGATGGAGCCCAGACTCACTTTGGACGGACGCATCCCGAGCGCAGCCGCCACACCGCATTTCAGGTCGTGTCCTGCCAAGTAGCCTTCTCGCCAAGTCGGAGTCACCCGTCGTTGCGCCAAGCCATGCATACATCGCCGCCAGGAAGCGCGCACATGTGAGTTCGACTTGCGCCCGCAACCGGGCCGAATGCACGGATGACTGCAGCGCTCAACGCTCGCACCTTTGCGCTCCCGGTCTGCGAAGACGAAGCAGCGGTCGACAAAGCCTCGCTCGTCCTGCATGGCGCACAGACTGCCCCAGAGCCAGCAGCGCTAGCGCATGCAGATAGAGAGAGCTCTAGTCGACTCGGCACTTCACTTTCAGATTCCCCCTCGCGTGAGTGACTTTTTCGCAAACCTCTTTCGTCGCATACCCTTTCATTTCGTATCCGGCAAAGCGACAGCCAGAAGAACATTATGACCTGTGAGAACGCATACCCGGCCCACGACCGACTCGGTCTTCCATCCGTTTCTCCTCCCCCAGCGGCCAGTTCTCTGCCGTCTAGCGCGAGGCAGACCAAGCGAAGGAGAAGGACCCGAGAGAGGAGGAGGAAGATGGCGGCTCTGCGTGCGGCTCGCGGACTGCTGAGCGCGGCCACGCGGCGCGCCAACGTCAGTGCAGGCGTGTCGGCGGGCGCGCTGGCGTCCTCGGCGCTCAAGGCGTCTGGCGTGCGCGCCTTCATGTCCACGCGTGCGCCCGACAGCCTCTTCACGGCGCCGTGCTACCCCATGGCGGCCAGCGAAGACCCGGCGCTGTGGGAAGACAAGTACCCGCGCGCGGACCCGTCGCTCATGTGGAAGGTGGGCTCCTTCCCGCTGCAGGACGGCGAGGAGGCGGAGGACGGCGCGCTGTCGTGCTCGGAGGACCTGTGGGACACGCCCGGCATGCTGAGCGCGCTCAACAACGACCTTCCGCTGCGGGACGCGGACGCCTCGCGCGCCGTGGACGACCTGCTGCGCCAAATGGACCATGCCGCCAAGCACGGCTACCTCGCGGACAGCGTGATCAAGAAGCGGCGAAAGAAAATGAACAAGCACAAGCACCGCAAGCGCAAGAAAGCGCTGCGCATGCGCACCAAGCTGAACTAGGACGGCCTCGACCTTGGACTGGCGTCACGGTGCCTGGCGTCGTGGTGTCCGGGCGTGACCATCATCTGCCTGCCTGCGTCTGCTTCTTCGCCGGGACGCGTCGTGGGGAAGAAGCCGTCGCCGCGGGGCTTTGCCGAGTCGCTAGTCTGGAGCCTGATAGAGAGTCGACGGGCGACGAGCTCGTCTTCTTGCTTCCTGCTGCATGGAGCCATTTCCTAAACGACAACACGCAATGCAGTTTAGCGCGGCATTCGTGTTCTCATCGCACAGATGTTCCAGTCTTTAGCGCTTGGCGTCTGCTTCCACACCGAATGCGTCCAGCAGCCGACCAACGTATCCTAGGCCTAGGCTCCCGATTCGTTGCTCGTCTGCTAGCGACCCTTGACTGCTCGGTGTCTTGTTTCGACTCAGTAGTACACGCCACTACTCAGGAGAAGCAGAGACGACCAGCGTCATGCTCAAGAAGTTGTCGTCGCCGCGGCGCAAGTCTCGACACGCTGCGCCGAGCGCGGACGAGGCCAAGAGGTACGCGGCATCTCGGCTCCGCTGGCTTGATACGCTCTTTTGACTCGTGTGTGTGACTGCAGATCCATGCTGGATGGTTTGGACGAGAGTGCTGAAGCTGGAGATCTAGCGCTTGGCAAACGATCAACGCCGACAGCTGCCGACGCCAAGAAGAAGACCAAGACGAAGTCCAAAGGGAGGAAGATGTTCCGTGGTGGTGATGACCTTGGCCAGGAAGCAACAGCAGCCACGGGTGCGGCACTCGGCGATGAAGAGAAGACGACGGAGAGCAAACCCGTGGCTGCCGACGAGGCCACCTCTCCAAGCAAGCCGCTGCGTCGGGGCTTCACCCGCAAGCCGCTCTTCGAGAGCCACAAGTCGCCCGAGGCAAAGTCCCCCAGCAAACGGAGGTAGACGTCTGCATCGCGTGGTCAATCTCTTGCTGTGCTTGTTGCTGATCTTGTCGGTGGCTTCGACCCACCTTGACGCTTCTTGTTCCTGGGCGACGCAGGAGCTGGAAGCCGACGAAGCACGAGAAAAAGACAACACACGCAAACAAAACAGGTGATACTGTTAGCGACGACAAGACTGGCGTGGACAACAACGAAGTGAACGTACCTGATGCCGGCGCGAAGGATGTAGCACCGAGCGAGGACCCGCAGACTGGAATGAATACTCCAAACCCAACAGATGAGATGCCGACGCGCAAGAAGACCCGCTGGAAGATGAACGTCCCGGAGATCAAAGCCCCGCGAGGACTCCGGTCGCCAAACTCTCGAGGACTGCACACAGCTGAAGCGAAAACGCGCGGCTCCATTCCCGAAGCCCCGGCACCAAGTGATGAGGCTATTGCTCCTGGGAAAGCGATGAACTCGAGTCGAGACAGCCTGGCGCAGGTAAAAGAGGACGAACCCGCAAGGAAGACCTCCGACAAGAACCACTCGAACGTGCTGTCCCCACTGCGTCGACGGAAGCTGGAGCCGGAAGGTGCGCAGCCAGAAGTGCCAGCGCCAGAACCCGCTGTGCCTCAACAAGAAGCTCCACTTCCCTCCCTGCCCAAGCGCATGCCGCTACTGGACTTGCCTCCAGCGCAGCAGCCAGAAGTGCATCTCATCGGCGAAATCGTCAGCGGCCACGGATTTCACGGCGCTGGAGGTTTCCTTTGCAAGTGGCACGTCGAGTACGGGAGCATGTGGCAGCACATCGCCGGCGACCAACTGGGCAAAACGCAAATGGACTTCCCTTCGACGGCTCCGTGGCAGGCAAACCCGGACGTGGTGGTGTGGGCGCACCCCATCGACTTGCACTTTGCGACGTCCGCCTTCCAAGGTTGGCCGAAATTGTTGCTTCAGGTGTGGCAAGTCGACTCCAAGATGGCGTCCCACGTCATGGGCTACGGCTTTGTGCCCGTGCCGTTCGCGGCGGGGCAACACGAGCTCTGGGTCTCCTTGTGGCGTCCGATGGGCTCGGCCAAAGAAGAATGGGAAGCGCGACTGTTTGGCCGGACGCAAGAGCTTGCCAGCGACGACGCGCTCTTCAGCAATGCGTGGTCAGAGCGATGCCGCCTACAGACCATCGCCACGGGGAAGGTGCTCGTGCACATCGGTGTGCTATTGCGAAACTTCCAGTCAGGTGTCATTGCTGCGTAGGACCCAGCTACGGTTGGTGGCCAGGAACTACACAGGGAGCGCATTTCCAAAGCAAGACGAACAAAACTGCGCGTTACCAGTCGACGAGCGTGCCTTCCTCTGTAGCTTGCATGCCGGCTAGCTGCTCTTGCTAAGATTCCCTTTCTCCTCGTTGTGAACTGCAACCAATCGTGGATCAAACCGTGTAAGCCTCGTTTACCGCACGAACTAAGGCATTGGCTTCTGTTCTACACGAGCATGTGCGGCGTCCCACGCCACAGCAACTACGAACCGCCTTCACCTCGATGCTCGCTGCTTATTTCTTGTCGAGTTGAAGCTGTGCTTCAAGACTGTAGGGAAGCCGCGTGATAGAGAACGGGTTGCCTTCCACTTGCCTAAGAGCTTCGTGCTTGGCAATCGCCTCGTTGCTCTCGTCGGGAAAGACTATGGCAGTAAAACGAAACAGCGGGAAGGCGTGGGCGATTAGGAGGCTGCATGTAGACGAAGAGAGATTGAAAACACAGAGTTCGCTTTTGTAAATGCACGTACGCTGCTGAAGCTGTCCCGGTGTAAAATGATCTTTCGCGAGCTTGTAGAACAATCTGGCGCTGTTCATGAGGCTCAGACCTGTGAGGCAGACCGACTGCTCGGGTAGAGGGTTCTCCTCGTTCATGTTGATCTTCAGGGCTTGGGTGGACGTCAGTAAGATCTGGGTAAAGATATTGGTAAGAGGTCATCTCGTTAGCATACTGTAATTCGACGGTCAAGCAACAGTGTTTCGCGTTGCGTACCTGAACATGTGGGAACCTCTGTGCGATCTCCGCTACGTACGGGCCGAACGCAGGCAGCAGAACGTCGCAGCCGTCGAGAATCAACAACGCCGTAGCTTTCTGTGTGCGAGTATCCCTATTGAAGTGCGGTAATACCTAGTTAGTGAGCACACACAACCACCCTCGTCATAGTCGGGAAACGTACATCGGGAGCGAGCGCAGCCGAGTATCGACTTCTTTGACAATGGCGCGGACGAGATCGCCGTGTTGGCTGCCTCTAGGTCGGGCATTGCCCTGCTCGGTGAATTTGATGAACTCCGAGGAGCACATTTCAGAGATGGGGAAGAAGTGGACCCCACTTGAATACTGGTGGATGCCATTGGCCCACTTCGCCACGCGGATTGCAACCGACGACTTGCCCACGCCCCGGGGCCCATGAACGCTGCATATGTGAACCTTCTGCCTCAGCAAATATGTTTCGATCTGGCAGTAGCAATGCACAACGACAAATGGCAACAGCGCACATGACGACCGTCGATATTGGGATCATCCTTGCTGGCATGCAAACCCACAGATGTCCAAACGGTACCTTCCGAACTTCATCTTCCCGCCCAATGAAGTGTGTTGCCAGCATAGGGATAAACGGCGCGCTGAGTGTTGAGGTTGTCGCTCCGTTGGCCAACGCTAAGTTCTCGAGAGCGCTTCCGATGTCCACGCCGTGCTGCCCGTCTCCATTCGGAATCAGTTCACAGATCTGGTCAGCTGACCGTACAATCGGCAGCAAGTCGTTCAACGCGACGAGCTCTGCTAGCGCATAGCTCTTCTCCACCGAGAACCCTTTGAGAAATCCAGCAAACAGAGCGCTGGCATAGTGCACAGTCATGTCAGCTTTGAACTGCACCCAAAACATTTCAACGACGCCCTCCGTCGTTCTTTACGTAGATACATACCGTAGGAAGGCAGTTGCTCGCACGAAATGCTTCTTAGCGGAGCTGACATAGCAAACGTGTGCAGCTCCACATGCGGCAAGCATCGATGCTGTACCACACCGTGTCGAGTGTTAGAGAGAACGTACGCGCATACGCTCCACAACTACTTCATGCAAGCCTATGCACTTACCTGTTGCTGATGAGGTGGAGATAACGACGATGACTTTCGGTCGCACAGTATTCGCTGCTTCACGCACAACATTCACAGGTTAGAGGCGAAATATGTGGTTCTTGAAGATAGAGCCGCAACAGACACTCCGCCGCTCTGGTTTACCAGCAGCAAAAATCCGACGCATCTCATCTCGTTCCAGCCGCGCAGGCATGCCGTCAGTACCCTCGACGATTACATGATTTCCATCTCCTCCCCCCGAATAGATCAGCACGTCGGTCTCATCATCGAGTGCTTCCCTGATGGAGCTGGTTGTGGCGCAGTCGTATACCGGTGTCTGTCAAAGCAACTTTTCGTTAGTATACACAGCGTTGGCATCGAGTGGGTCCAATGGCCAATATGCTTACCTCAAAGTTGCTAATCGAGTTGAAGACCGATAATATCCCTGAAAGATCTTCTGTGTAGCCCGAGCCAGGCTCCTGCATAACGTAAGGACAATTTGTCAACACCTGAAGTGACCACGGAAAGCGAAAACACGAACGTAACCAACCTCAGGCGTGTGGTCGCCGGCTAAAATCCCCTGCGAGCAAAGGTCCGCCAGCAAGATTTTCTACGGGGAGCAGGCAATAACAATGCAGATTCCGTTAGTGTGGAAGACGGTTTCGGCAAATGAAGACCGCCTCATAGCACGCAAACCTACGCAGTTGATCTTGTGCAAAAGCGTAGGGGTTTGCTTAACAAGAGGCACCGCGGCTTGCTGTGCAGATTCTGCTGTGCCAAAGTTGCGATTACCCGCCGATTGTGCTGCCATCGACACTCGCGCGGGGTCTGGTGCAAGCTTGTTCACTGGCGACAGGAGGTCAGCGCCGCTGCTGCGGTCTCCAGTATTCCCCAGTTCACAAGAAAACTTGTCTCCAGGCCTGACGAATCTCCCATCCCGCCTGCTTTTTCTGTGTCGCTTGGGGGTCCTTTCACGCTGCGGGGCAGCACGAACCAGCTTATATGCCAGCGACAAATTCTCCTTTTCCTCCTTTCAACACAAACGAGCAAGGAAATGAGTACGACGCGACCGTGGTCATGGATATCACAAAGCTTGCGCCTGTACCTTTTCGTTGCGAATCCTCAGGAGCGTCACGACGTCGCCAGTCTCCAGTTCTTGGATTTGTCCGTTCTTCAGCGCCTGTCCGTTGACCTCAATGCCGTTCGTGCTCGTGTTTTCAACGGAAACCTTGATGTCGGTTTTAGAGGGGTCGCGTGACGACCGGGTCTTTGTCACGTGGAACAGACAGTGGCGTCGACTGAGATGGAACGTCATGCCCCCACGAATGCTGTCACCGAAAACTTCGTGGTATGCATCTCGCCCCAGAATGATCGGACTTGGCTGCGCGATGAGTGAGATGGAGTACACGTTGAGCAGCTCCAACTTCTCCCTCTCTCGCTTGTTCAGCGTGCCAGCGAGAGCTTTGCAGAGCATGAGCATCGTGGGCTGGGCCTCCTCCTCCTGGTCAGTCTCACTGAATGACAAGTCCCCAAGCTTCTCCTGAGAGAACGAAATGTCTGGGTCAGGAATATCCGGGTCAGGAATCCCCACGAGCTCTTCATCACTAGAGGGCATGTCGTCAAAGGGAGAGACGCGGGAGATGCCAACATTGTCCACGGTCTCCAGAACGTCATTGGCGTCCTTGCCGTTTTCGGCTTGGATAAGTGGTGTGATTGCCGAAGCCCCCGCGTCCAGCGTCCGCCGGTGCGAGAACGGGAAAGGTTGGCGCTTGACCACTTGCTTTGATGATGGCGCCTATCAACACCATTCGCAGCACACGGAAATAAAAACAACGAACAAAAGCACAGTCAGAACTGCACAAGCCACAGGTACAGGTTCCTGTCGAACGTGATCTTACAGCAGTTGCAGTAGTCACTGATGGCCGGTACGGTGTAGTCAGTGACCTGTACGCGGCGCCAACCTTGGAGTCCTGGCCGCTGACCAAGAAATGCGAGAGCTACGACACAAACAAAGCACGCGCGTTGGTTGAGACGGCATGCATGATATCCCAGGTCCAACGCTGACCACAGTACTTCTGCCACACACAATAATCGTGTCGTAGACAAACTCACCGCAGGCAAGGATAGATCCTCGTTGTTCTTCTTCTCGCTTGGGCTGGGCATCAATGGTCCAGGCATCGCTAGCTGGGGCTGGAACGGCGGGCTCGCTTTCTCCTCTAGCACATCCATCCTCAGCACTGGCGCGGCGCGTGGGCTTGGGCGCACGGTAGCAGGCCTGCTCACTTGTCCCAGGTGCGACGTCGGACTTCCCTTTTGCTTGGTCGTGTTTCCGCGTCCACCGGACGACATGATCACCACCTGTCCCGGTAGAACGGGGCGTATCTGTTCTCCCTCACGCCCCCCAGCAGCAAACAGCGACCGCGGCATCGAGGTCGAATGCATCTGCTTCGCTTCGAATGGACTCACCACAAACGGCGGTCCTACGTTGGCACACGCGGACGACGGCGTGCTCGCTGCCGCTGCGTCGCTAGACAACGGCGCCAGCATCCGCACCGAGTTCAGCTTTGACGGTATCGGCGGCGCCGGCGTGAACAAAGGCGCGGGCGCCTGCAGAGCCGTGCTGTGGGCGTTGTTGTGGCCCTTGCTCAGCCTCCTGCTCTTTGTCGCCCCTGTAGCGCGGCCGTGCGCTGCGACTTCCGTCAACCCACCAGTGTGCAGGCCGTCGGACTGGTTGCTGTAGCCTGGGCTCAACGCCCGGCCGGTGGTGGCGTCTGTGGAGCCTCTGGCATCGCTACTATCCTCTTCGTCTTTCTCCTGCAGCGCCCGCTTGCGGTGGCCCGCGGCAGCACCTCGCTGGTCCATGTCGTCTTCTTCGCCGAGTTTCTCAGAGTGCGGAATCGGTCGCGACGGATCCGTCCTCTCGCGGAGCAGGTTGTACGCTAATTAGTGCATCATGAAGACTCGCTTTCGGAGCGTAAGCGTCGCGTCTTTTGTAGTACGTGCAAAGCTTCTTCCGACGAAAGGAAACTTCAATGCAAGTTACGCGTACCCAGGCTATTCCCGAGGTTTTACTGTAAAAACCTCGATTCAGAAAATACCTCATTTCGATAATTGAGGATAAATAAAGCCTGAGTATTTGTTTTCTACCCTAAAGAGAACTTCGACTCAAACAAGAAGAAATATTGATAACTTTTGGTTCGTCAACGGTCAAGATGCTCCTCATCAGGCCTGATAACACCTCAAATTTAGCACGAAAGCCTTTCTCAACTAATCACATCGTGATGAGGGATAGCAGATTTCATATAAATAGGTGAATGTGATTTTGCTCTGGACTAGTAAGTATACGACGTACACTTTTGCAAGTGCGAGTCACCTTTCGTACCCCAAACCGTAACTGGTCTAGCCCCCAAGTGCTGCGGGATGGAAGCCCATTCTTCCACTTGTGGTCGGGGCGGCGCTTGTTCTCGTGCTTGCGCGCATTGCTGGTACACTAGGGCTGCCAACGGCGGTCGAAGATGGCGGCTTTGCCTGCTGAGGCCAACGAAGATCCTTTCTTGACTGTACACAGTGACAGCTTGGCCACTTGGTCCGATTCGTCTACTAAAATCAGCGCCCAACGGTCGCATGACGTCGGCGCCTGCATTTTGCTGAACTATTGGTACATTTGCTTCTTGACTCGTCGGTGGTCGTCACGACACGAGGGGTTGACACTAGCTATTCTGGCTGGAGCGGTTGACTAGCTGGCTAGCTGGTGCCAGTTGATGCTTCCGGACATTTGAAGACCTGCGTGTGGGCCGTGTAGACTGCCTCAAGTTTCGGAGCGTACGTCAACGCCGTAGGTGGATTCCCCAGCTCATTTTCCATCCCGCCCCCACGCGCGAACAAGAGAGGAAACTGCGTTGGGCCGGCCATGGACGAGCTAACGCGGGGACTGCGCTGCATGTTCGTCATGTTCGACTTTGGCGTGCGCGCGGTGGTAAGACGCTAGATACTAGCACGGCTGTGGACGCGGCTGCGGCTCGCTCTTATCGTGCGAGTACTGGCATATTCTTCTGACCTCGATAGAGCGAAGCAGGAGAACGTCCGCGCAGTCCCGTCGACAGCAGCTCAGAGGACGAGCAGACGGTGTGCGAGGTCTGCCACAGCACGCAAGACCCGGCAAAGATCCTTCTGTGTGATAACTGCGATGGAGGTGCGAGGCTAGAGCCCCCGTCCCCCGGTAGACCTGCGCTACTCGTTGTGTCACCGGTCGCCACCTCACCTCTGCATGCCCGTATGCACAGAGTATCACACGTACTGCCTGTCGCCGCCACTACTGGGGATCCCCGAAGGGGATTGGTACTGTCCGCAGTGTGCCCCCAAGTACACTGCAGCGCCCGGAGCGGACTCAGCCGACTAGGACCAGGACCCACGCAGCCCATCCGGCTAGCTCGCCGGGGTCTTCCTCCAGGAAGCAGTCGGTCTCTTCAATGTCAGTCTTTCGAGGTAAACCACAAGATATAATGGCATTTTGCAATTCGGGTCCCTGGACATAAGCTGGTAGCCAGCCAGCCTGCCCACTCGCAGACTGGCAAGGAAGAAGCGAGAAGCGGAAGCAGGAAGCCGAGAAAGAGGAGGATGGCGAAGCGCAGACTGGCCGAAGAGGCCGCGGACGAGCGCCACATCATGCGCATCATGCCTCTGGGCGCGGGCAACGAGGTGGGGCGGTCGTGCATCGTGCTCAAGTTCAAGGGCAAGACCATCATGCTGGACTGCGGCGTGCACCCGGGCTACTCGGGCCACGGCAGCTTGCCCTTCTTCGACGGCGTGGAGGCCGAGGAGATCGATCTGCTGCTCATCACGCACTTCCACATCGACCACGTGGCGGCGCTGCCGCACTTCACGGAGAAGACCAACTTCAAAGGCCGCGTGTTCATGACGCACCCCACCAAGGCCGTCATGCAGATGATGCTGCGCGACTTCCTGCGCGTCTCCAACATCTCGGTGGACGACCAGATCTACGACGACAAGGACCTCAACAACTGCGTCTCCAAGGTCGAGATCATTGACTTCCACCAAGAGATGATGCACAACGGCATCAAGTTCACGCCCTACAACGCCGGCCACGTGCTGGGCGCCTGCATGTACCTCATCGAAATCGGCGGCGTCAAGGTGCTCTACACGGGCGACTATTCCCTGGAGAATGACCGCCACCTCATGGCCGCCGAGCTTCCCGCCTGCTCGCCCGACGTGCTCATTGTGGAGTCTACCTACGGCGTGCAGGTGCACCAATCAGTGGTGGAGCGCGAAGGTCGCTTCACGGGCCAAGTGGAGGCCGTGGTGCGTCGAGGCGGCCGCTGTTTGATTCCTGTGTTTGCGCTGGGCCGTACGCAGGAGCTGCTGTTGATCCTGGATGAGCACTGGCGCTCGCACCCGGACCTTCAGGATGTGCCGATCTACTTTGCGTCCAAGCTGGCGGCCAAGGCGCTGCGCGTGTATCAGACGTACATCAACATGATGAATGACCGCATCCGCAAGCAGATCGCCATCTCGAACCCGTTCCAGTTCGACCACATCTCGAACCTCAAGAGCATGGACGACTTTGACGACTCGGGTCCGTCCGTGGTCATGGCCAGCCCGGGTATGCTGCAGAGCGGCGTGTCGCGCCAGCTCTTTGAGCGCTGGTGTTCGGACAAGCGCAACGCTTGCCTCATCCCGGGTTACGTCGTGGAAGGCACGCTGGCCAAGAAGATCCTGTCGGAGCCCACGGAGATTGCAGCGCTGGACGGCCGCATCATCCCCATGAACTGCACGGTGGAGTACATTTCGTTCTCGGCCCACGCGGACTTCGTGGGCACGAGTGGCTTCGTCGAGAAGCTCACACCACCCAACATTGTGCTCGTACACGGCGAGAAGAACGAGATGATGCGACTCAAGTCGGCGCTCAACAAGAAGTTCAACGACCCGAAGATCTACCACCCGAGCATCTTCACGCCGGCCAACATGCAGGAGATCGTGCTGGAGTTCAAGGGCGAGAAGATCGCTAAAGCCATCGGCGGATTGGCTAGCGACCAGCCCAAGAACGGCAAGGTCATCTCGGGGCTACTGGTGGAGGTGGATTCGCACACGCACCTCATGGACAAGGAGGACCTGTCCACCTACACAAAGCTCATCTCGGGCGCCATCACGCAGAAGCAGCACGTGCCCTTCGAGTATCACTCGTTCAACGTGCTGCTCACCTTCATCCGCCAGATGTACGAGGACGTGGTGCACCTGGAGACTGAGGATCGCATCGTGGTGTGCCAGGAGGTGGCTATCACGCGCGTCACCGCTGCCAAGGGCGAGACGGAGAAGTTGCTGGTGGAGTGGACGTCTGCGCCCACGGCAGACATGATCGCCGACTCGGTTATCGCGCTGGCCATGCATGCGCAGGCCAGTCCGGCGAGCTTTAAGCTCAGCGGCCAGCCCATGGCCGCGTGTCCCCACGACCACTCGAAGAAGCCGGATGCCGCCGAGGTACCGAGCAAGGCCAAGGACACGAAGACGCAGGAGGAGGAAACATCCGTACCGGAAGCAGAGGAGGCTACTGCTGAGACTGCGGCCAAGGAGGACCCGGTGGGTGAGGCGGAGACGACGTCCGAGCTGGAGAAGGCGGCCAAGGAGCTGGGCGAGGGTGACCAGGACGCGCTGAACCTACTCGTCGTGTTCCGCCTGCTCAAGGACCAGTACGGCGACGTTGATTTGGACTTCGAGACGAACAAGATCCACGTGCGCACGCCCAGCGGTGTGGCGGCCACGGTGGACCATGTCTCGCAGGAGATTGAGTGCCAGGACGCAGCCTTCA
Source organism: Halophytophthora polymorphica (assembly GCA_023338205.1). NCBI lineage: Eukaryota > Oomycota > Peronosporomycetes > Peronosporales > Peronosporaceae > Halophytophthora > Halophytophthora polymorphica. The sequence goes on from JAADYJ010000455.1 coordinate 19,897, forward strand.
AGCTCAAGCTGCAGACCACTGTCCGCCGCATCGAAGGCGCCCTCAAGCCCATTGCGACGGCCTAAGGAGGAACGAACCGGATTGCGGTCGCGCAGCTCACGTTGATGACCGGGGAACACACACAAACAAGAAAAAAGTACGCAAGCGAAGAAAGAAGCGGTTTGCCACTGCATCGGAAGCTCGAGGCCTCCACCCACCGCGTCTCCGCATTATATAATTGCCGTTCTAGCGAATCTTTGCTCCCCGCCTTGACGACGCGCTGAGTTCCATGCTCATGCGCTCTCCCCTGCTGCGTGTTCTTGTGTGTTGATCTGCACTAGAGCCGGGGGTGGCCCAACCGCGGCCGGCTCCTGTTCTTGCGCCTTCTCGTTCGGCATGTCCGCATCGAGTTCAGCAGCGATCGACGTCTTTTCCAGATCCTCTACAACGGAGGCAACCTGCTGTGCCTCTGCTTTGTCCTCAGCTGTATTCTCCCACGGGGAAGACGCTTGTTCCGCATCCTTCTCCTTGTCGGTGATCGCCTGCCTCTTCTCCTTCCTGGGCAGAAGTTTCTCCCGTGCCACTAACACTTCGTCCATGTTGAGCTCCGTGCCATCGCTGGCGATCACGGGGTCCGTGAGCGTCTTGCGATACCACGTGGAGAAGCGGCCAAACGAGTCGTTCTTCTTGCGGATCTCCATGGCCGGGTCCGTGGACACCAGCAGCTTGGCCTCCGCTTTCTTCCCGGGCTTCACCTGGCGCCTCGGCAGCGGGATCTCCTTCGGGAAGCCTTGCGTCTCCGTGTCGTAGCCAAAGCCCCGCAGCGGCAGGTTGGCCGTCTTAAGGATGTACTGGAACTGCTCCTCCGAGTAGTGGCGGAACGAGCCGCCGATCTTGCCGCTGCGAGGCTTGTATGGGCCCGACTTGTCTCCGCTCGTGGCCATCACGTCGTGAATGCGCTGCTCCCACTCCGAGCCTTCCAGACTCGAGCGGC
>JAADYJ010000456.1:0-20858 GCA_023338205.1 Halophytophthora polymorphica
TCGAGGCCGAGAGCCGGCTGGTCAAGGGCGCGCACAACCCGGAGCTCTACATGCAGTCCATGGACCCGGGCTTCGTGGCGCAAAAGACCAAACGCTCCTCGCTGCCGCTGCACCAGCGCGCCGCCAACTTCCTCTACGACCACCCGTACCGCGCGCTGGCCGCCGTGGGCGTGCCGCTCGTGGGCGGCATCTACGCCTACCAGCACGCCAACCGCGGCATCTCGGTCTCGCAGCAGGTCATGCACACGCGTATCTACGGCCAGGCGTCGGTGGTGGTGCTTCTGCTCAGCTCCATGGCTTTCCACGACTACATGCAGAAGCGCGGCCGCTTCGTGGAAGAGGGACGCGGTGGCGACGACGAGTAGGCTGCTTGACCCACCTTCGGATTGCGCAACGCAGATTCTCGGTAGGACAGACCGCTTGGAAGCTAGAGGCGGCCACTTCGGCGCGTGCTCGACCGGTAGCGATAGCTTTTCGCTGTCTTCAGCTGGTTAATTTTGTACGAATACATGTTCTTACCTAGACGTTGTCGCGGTTCGACGAGCGAGCCCATAGTGTTTGTGTGTCGGGAAGTTTTTGCGGCGTATGGGGCCTGGTAGACGTTTCTCTGTCGTCTAATGCCTTTGTGAGCCCCCCTGTTTATCATTAGTATGGCTGGCACGATTGCAAACGTCGACTCGGTAATGCTGATGGGGGTGAGCTGACAGGGATGGTATGGAATCTCTTCAGGCAAAGTGGTTGCCCCGTGCGAAGAACAATCTTGCTCGTGCACTTGTTGGAGTGGGTTGCATTGATCTCGTGGGTGCTACAGCTTATAACGTCCGCCCCAGGTGATACCAGGCCCTTATTGAACGTCACCTTGCCCTGTGCAATGTGTGGACCCCGAACGGCTTTGCTGGTCATGGCGTTTTAGTCCGCGTGTGTCAGCGCAGCCCTCCAGAGCCTTGTCCGCATGTATTAGCCGATGTAATCCTCCTACAGTAGGCCGTCTGGTCGCGTGGCATGGCCGCTATTGTGGTCGTCATAACTATGATTGCCGATTCGCGGTAGCTCCAGGTAGCGCCTTCGGGGTGCTCAACTTGCCCTCTCCCTTTGCCAGTAGAGCCTGGCCAGACCGTGTGTACGTGAATACGTCCTCGTTGCGAGTTGTCTCGTGGTCACCGTGGCGGGACTCACAACTAGGAGAGTGATTTATCCGGGATCTCTGCGGACCTTCAGACTATGCAGTAGCAACTTGTTCGCCAGCTGATAATGCGTAGCTTCATGCGCTGTACTTGCACTCACCAGCCTCACCCTGCAGACATGTACTTCCGCCACTGTAGCTCCACTCTTGCGATCGCCCGCCTGCGTGGTGCACTTGTTGGCCGGTCACCTTCTGGCTTCACGGCATCGTTCAAGTTGCTCCTTCCTTGACGGCAGGTACGAGTCGTCGAAGAGCTCTCGAAGTGCACTGTTCGCACGACCGCCATGGTGGCCACCATCCCGCCTAGCATAAAGTGACACAAGATGTTAGAAGGAGGTATCGACAGACGCGGCTTGCAACGCACAAGCCACCACATCCACCATACCTAGGGCTGGCAGGATGCGCGGGCCGAGCTGTTGACGCCTTCTGTGGCAGGAGTGTCAATGACGGCGTGCGTGTGGCCCCACTAGCGGTCACTGAAGTCACGTGAGGGTGGTTCGAGACCATTTCACACCGGGATGTATCGGCCGCCAGGTGTCCTCGCTGGCCGCACCTCGGGCACGGGACGTTTGACATGCGCATCAAGTGCCACGTGCTGCAAGACATTTCAAGGGAGACGCCGTCAACGTCCATACTCTGACGGACAACCCACATTCTAACCACGGCAACGATCTACGCACATGTTAACATGCGCGTTCGGGTAGGAAATGCCGCACTCCAAGCGCTGCTGACGCCAATCCTCGCGGTCCTGGCTGAACTTGCGCAGTTTGCGGACAGTAGCGTACATCTCGCGCTTCGTCTCGCGGGTGGCGGCCAGGAGGACGCTCTCGTAGAAGCGCCGGTCGATAGCGAGCGTCTGTACGTCGGTGACGGCCTTGATGTCGAAGATGGTGCAGCGCTTGGAGGCGACAAAGGGCATCTCGCCTGCGACATCGCCAGGTCCGATGAGCGTGAGTTCCACATTGATGATCTTCTCCGGGTTCTTGCGTGAAGGCGTTCGCGATGCTAGTAGTTGCCGCATGGCCGGGTCGGAGGACGCGGTCGCCTCTAGCGTCCAATTGGCGCGCTCCATGACCTCGCCCGAAGTCACGACGAACATCCATTTGGCTTCGCTCCCGGCGCGATATAGATAGTCCTGCAGGCGAAGTCCAGCGTGCTGTCAGTACGTGCCCGCCCACGCCGCAAAGCTACAAACCCGCTTAGACATAGCTCGATCACCAGCCTCCAGGCCACACACTTTGAACGCACATTGCTGGCAAAGTGTCGAGACCGCATGGCGCTCACGAGCCGCATTTTATCTGAAGCCAACACAGCCACAGATCATCGTTAACAGGCGAAGAACAGCATCTTTTGCGGCCAAAGCAAACTGACGCGTGCGCTGGTCCTTACCATGTTTATCCCAGTCACGGAAGAGGTACATTTGGTCGAGAATTTCCGCGTTGTTGTAGTGCGAGGCTTCCATGGAGGCTGTGCGCACGAGTCGGATGTAGTCGGCGCGCTCGAGGCAGATGAGGTCGGCGTTCTCGGTGTACTGCGATGCGCGGATCGTGGCATTGCGCCTTGCCGACGGGTTGAGCAGCACGATCTCGCCGAACATGGCGCCTGGCCCGAGACTGGCCACCAGCATACCGTAGTCCACAGGCGGTGGCTGGTTCCCGGACAAGTCCGAGCTCAGACGTCGAGACGTGCGCCGTTGCTTGGTCGTCCCCAGCATGGGAGGTGGCGCAGGAGCCGGCGGCAGCACGGGTTCTCCTGGCTTCTCTTTCTTGACGTACACGTCCACGAGGCCGTCCACGACGATGTAGCACCGGTCTCCTGTGTCTCCCTGGCGGATGAGAATCCCTTGGTTCTTCACCTTGATGAGCCGCATCTGGCGGCAGATCTCACGGCGAATGTACTCGGGCGCGGCGCCGAAGATGTTGTTGCTGTACTGTTGACAGTTCTGCAGCATCCACGAGTAGACCAGGTCCAGACTCTGCTCATTGCGCGCAGCCGGCTCGTCCGCCAATATGGCTTTGGCCGCCGCCACGCGCTGCTGCTGCTCGGGCGTCTTCTGCAGCAGCTTCATGAGGTGCGCAGGCATCTCTGGATTGGCGAGGGAGACCAAACTGCCGCGGTGGCTGGACAGACGGCGCGTGCTGGCGCGCTGAGACTGTCGACGAAGCATGGGACTACCATCTCTGAACCCGCTCAGGCGGCGCGCCGACGGCATACGAGTAAGTGCGGCTCCGTTTGTGCACGCGCCTTGCGAGATCTCTGGCAGCACTGGCGTGAACATGACCACGCACACTGCGCTGGCGTATGGAGACGGTCTTAGAAGGCAGTCAGGACGCGTGCGAGTTGCCAGTGACCCCGACCGCCTCTTCCGTCGCAATGGAGGTCTCCCCCAAGCGAAATTAAGCGCTTGTGAGGCCGAGTGTGTACGCAACGACTCCTAATTCCGGCATCTCGTTTGCTATTTATGCAAGACTTTGACCGTCTTCCTGCCTGCATGGCATCGACCATGCACAGGGATGATCAAGCAAACCACCGTCACCCAACGGTGAAAAACGGCTGCAAGCTCATGGAATTGGCATTGCGAGTACGAGTCGACTCCGACCCGAAGGTTACAGCCACCAACCTGTGCACGGGGCGACGGCCGACGGCCGACGGCTTACGCCATGACCTTCTGGTTCGCGTCGGGGCTGTAGACGGGGAAGTCGATGTAACCGCTGGGCCCGGGCATGCGCGTCCCGAACCAGGTCTGGTACCCGGCGGGCTCGTTGAGCGGCCAGTCGTTGACGAAGCGCTCGGGCAGGTCCGGGTTCGATATGAACGGGCGGCCGAAGCCCACGAGGTCGGCCGCCCCGCTGCGTAGCACGCCTTCAGCCGTGTCGCGCAGGTAGCTGTTCGCGGCGACGACCGTGCCCTTGTAGTGCTTCTTGACGTCGAAGGGCGTGACGAGCCGGCCTTTGTCGTGGAAGCCGAAGCCGAAGCCGTCCAGCGTGGCCAGGTACGCCAGCCCGTAGCCACTCAGCTTCTCGGCCACGTAGCACGCCATGTCGTAGTTGTCCGGACTGCCCGTGTCGCCGTAGAACCCGTTGGGCGAGATCCGCAGGCCGATGCGGTCCGACGGCCACACCTGCTGCAGACCTTCGATGAGCTCCACCACGAAGCGTGCGCGGTTCTCCACCGAGCCGCCGTATTTATCCGCACGGGTGTTGGTCGTCGACTGCAGGAACGTGTCAGGCAGGTACCCGTTGGCGCCGTGGATGTCCACGCCGTCGAAGCCCGCCTCCTTGGCCAGCCGCGCCGACTTGCAGAAGTCCTCGATGATCCCCGGGATCTCCTCCGTCTCGAGTTCGCGGCACATTTCGTACGGCACGGGTTGGGCATTCACGTCTCGCGTGTGACCTGAGACGACGGCGACCGCGGAGGGCCCGACGACGTCATTGCCAAAGCTCGGGTGGCCCTGGCGACCAATGTGCCAGAGCTGCATGAAGATCTTGCTGCCTTTGGCGTGCACGGCGTCGATCACTGGGCGCCACGAGTCGCGGTGCGCCTCCGTGTACATGCAGGGCGTGCCGTACCAGCCAAAGCCTTGCTCGGAGATGGCGACGGCTTCCGTGATGATTAAGCCCGCGCCGGCGCGTTGCGAGTAGTACTCGAGCTGCATCTCCCCCGCCTCGTGGGTCTCAGCGTCGCATCGGGCACGCGTGAGCGGCGACAGGATGATGCGGTTCTTGAGCGTGAGCTCCGGGGTGAGTTCGTACGGTGCGAAGAGCTTGTAGTCCTTCAACAGGTCTGCCATATCGTTTGCTGCGAGAGCGCGGGCAGATGCTGAGCCAGAGAGAAGGAACGAGACTTGGTGTCGAGTGGGGAGATTCGAGAGTGAGAGAAAGCCGAGCGGAGGCGGGATGCAGTAGGTGGTGGATGAGCGAAGCGACGGCTACGCCTAACGACTTCGGAGGATACGCTGGATGCCAATAAATGAGCGGTGGAGAGCGAGGCAAGGCTATTCGTGTGAGTCGCTGCGAATGGGCCGCCTGGTCATGGTCGACGCGGCAAAGATCGTCAGCACGAGCTCCGTGCGGGAGGAAGGCGCTGCGGTCTCAACCGCCATAGCGTTTGAGACCGCGGGACCTGCTCGAACAGGAAGAGGACAACATGTACCCAATCCACCAGATCAGCTTTGTCGAGTATCGCCAGCTTTCTTCTCTCACTTCATCTCCAGGGCTAAGTACTCTCGACTGTGCACTGTGCCATCCATCAACTCTCGCAGAGCCGAGTTCACCAGCACTCTTACGGGTTCTCCGGGGTGGTGCTGGGAGCGTAGGCCGGGAAGTCTGTGTACCCGCGTGGGCCGGGCGTGCGCGTGCCGTAGTAGACATCGAAGGCCGCCGGTTCGTTGAGCGGCCAGTCGTGGAGCCAGCGCTCGGCCAGGTCCGGGTTGGCCATGTAGGGCCGGCCGAAGCCCACGAGGTCAGCCGAGCCGCTGCGCAGCACACCCTCGGCCGTGTCGCGCATGTAGCCCACGTTGGCCATGATCGTGCCCTTGTAGTGCTTCTTGGCGTCGAAGGGCGTGACGAGGCGACCCTTGTCGTGCGACCCGAAGCCCGGACCGTCCAGCACCGCCAAGTACGCAAGGTTGAACGCGCTCAGCTTCTCGGCCACGTAGCAGAACATGTCGTAGTTGTCCGGGCTGCCCGTGTCGCCGTACGTCGCGTTAGGCGAGAGACGCACACCGATGCGCTCGATTGGCCACTCCTCTTGCAGCGCCTCCACCAGTTCCAGCAGGAAGCGCGAACGGTTCTCCAGCGAGCCGCCGTACTTGTCGGTACGCTGGTTGCTCACGGATTGCAGAAAGTTATCGATCAGATAGCCATTGGCGGCGTGGATGTCCACGCCGTCGAAACCCGCCTCCTTAGCCAGCCGCGCCGACTTGCAGAAGTCCTCGATGATGCCCGGGATCTCGTGCATCTCAAGCGCGCGGCACTTCTCGTGGGGCACTTTCTGCGCGTTGATGTCGCGCGTGTGGCCCGACACCACCGCTTCCGAGGGGCCCACGACGTCGTTGCCAAAGCTCGGGTGGCCCTGACGGCCAATGTGCCAGAGCTGCATGAAGATCTTGCCGCCCTTGGCGTGCACGGCGTCCACAATGGGACGCCAGGCATCCCGGTGCGTCTCCGTATACATGCAGGGCGCGCCGTACCAGCCGAAGCCTTGCGGAGAGATGGACACGGCCTCGGAGACGATCAAGCCGGCGCCGGCGCGCTGCGAGTAGTACTCGAGCTGCATCTTGCCTGGCAAGTGCGTGGCCGGGTCGCAGCGCGCGCGCGTGAGCGGGGACATGACGATGCGGCTCCCGAGCGTGAGCTCTTTGTTGAGCTCCAGCGGCGTGAAGAGCGTGTAGTCTTTGACTTGGTCGGCCATGGTGCTTGGGCCAGAAGGAAGGGAGAGAGAGGGGGGGCCAGTGGTGGTCAGCGGGCAGAGGCGAGCAAATTCGAAAGTGCCAGCTTCTAGCGGTCACGCAACTTGCGTCGCAAGCGCCTCGGTCGTTGCTTATACCCTCGACTGGATTACGAACGAGTTTCGCTCATGACGGCCGTGCCAAGTGACTGCTGATTGGCTCCACGTAGCGTGGCACTTCAACTTCAACATGGACGCGACTGCGTTAGGGGACAACTTGCTCCCTCCAGTCCACGGGTACAACTTGCTTATTTCACCAATATACCATTCTGTTCGGTCGTTAGGGAACAATTTGTTCCCTCCAGAGCTGACTTTTCCTCTGGAACAGATTAATATTGGATGGCATGTAGCATATTGCTGACGCAAACAGGCAGTACTGCGAAATAAGTGCCCCCCCCTAAAGAATTCGCGAATTATTTCAGGGGAGCACTTATTCCACGGTACTGCTTGTTTGCGTCACCGTGTCTGTGATTGGCCAGAAAACTGGTGAAATGCGATTGGTGAGATACTGCTTGCGCAATCTACATCCCCATCGTCAACATGGCTACTGTCGAACTAAAAACCCCAATCCGCTCCATTTCGCGTCGACAGCTCTGCAGTGACTTCATGCCGTGTCCGACTGGGGCAGGCCAGTGGCGTACAGCGCCTGCACCTCCGTGGCAAAGAAATTGGTTAGTTTGACGCGTTTGGGCTTCAAGGTGGGTGTGACGAGGTCGTTCTCCACCGTGAAGGCCTCACGCGAGAGCCCGAGCTTCCGCACGCGCTCGAAGCCGTGCAGCCCGTCGGCTTTGGCCACTGCGTCCATATCGCGCAGCATCTCCTGCTCCAGCGCCTTCTCCTGTTCCGGGTTCGTCTTCCAGTCGGCCCAGGGCGAGTTCTGGAGGACCTCGTCGTCGGGCACGACCATAGCCACCAGGTAGCTCTGTAGCGACTCGCCGTAGACGAAGACCTGGCCCACGAACTTGCTCTTGAGGTAGACGCCCTCCACCTTCTCGGGCGCCACGTGCTCGCCCTGCGAGAGCTTGAAGATGTGCTTCTTACGGTCCACGATGCTCAGCGTGCCGTCCTCGTTCCAGCGGCCAATGTCACCCGTGGCGTACCAGCCGTCCGCGTCCAGCACGTCCTTGGTGAGCTCCGGCTGCTTGTAGTAGCCCGAGAAGACGTTGGGGCCCTTCATGAGCACTTCGCCGTGACCGTCGCGGCTCCAGTAGTTCATCTCCGGGACGTCCGCGAGGCGAATGGCGAGTCCAGGCAGCGGCACGCCAACATGCGGGCCCTGCGGCATGTCTCCCGTCGGACACGCCACGGCGCCAGACGCTTCTGTGATGCCGTAGGCTTCCAGCACGGGCACGCCGAATACGTACTGGAAGAACTCCTTCACCTCGCTCGTGATGGGCGCGGCGCCCGTGAGGATCTTCCGCACGCGGCCGCCCAGCACAGGCTTGAAGCGGTCGAACACGGCGGCGTCCAGCTCCTCGTGCGTGCGTTGCCCGAGCCGCTTCTTCTCGGCCAACGCCTGGTAGAAGCGCTCGATCTGCTCGGCGTCGCCACTCGAGTTCACTTTGTGTTGGATCTGGTCGAAGATGCGGTTCATGAGCCGCGGCACGGCCGCGAAGAACGTCGGCCGCAGCGCCTGCGCGTCGTCCAGCAACGTGGCCACGCTGCCTTGGTAGTACCCGATGGCCGCGCCCTCCGTGATCATAAGCGCGTGGATAAAGCGCTCCGCCACGTGTGGTAGCGGCAGGAAGCTCAAGTACACATCGTCGGGACGCGCCGCCAGCATGGGGCGGTAGGCGTTCACGGCGCTGGCAAAGTTGGCGTGGGAGACCACGACACCCTTGGGAGTGCCCGTCGTGCCCGACGTGTAGCAGATGGTGCTCACGTCTTCGGGCTTGGGCGGCTCGGCGGCCACGGGCTGGGCCTCCCCGACCGCCACCAGGTCCTCCAGCATCCAGAGCTCCACGCCATGGGCCTGAGCCTCCTGCTTGTGCTTAGCGTCCACTTCCGCCTCGAACTGCACGATGAAGCGCAGGCTGGGGCACTCGGGCAGCGCCCGCAGCAGCGCCGCCGTCTCCGTGGCGCCGCAGAAGACGATGCGCATCTGCGTGTGGTTGAGGATGTACGGCACGGTGCTCGCGCCCAGCGTGTCGTAGAGCGGCACGAGCGCGTAGCTCATGCGGTTGCAGCTCTGCTCCACGAGCGTCCACTCGTACCGCGTGCGGCTGAAGACGCCCACGGGCTCTTGGCGCTGCACGTGCAGCGCGCGTTGGAGGCCCGCGGCCGTGGCGGCCACGTGCGCCAGAAACTCGTCGAAAGTGCGCCACGTGTAGTCCCCGGCGGCGCCCGCGCGCGAGCCGAACATGGGCCGCGAGCCGTCGTCCACCTTGGCGCGGTCCAGCAGGTTCGTGTACAGCGTCATGTGCGGCTCGTAGGGCGTCGGGATGAGGCACTCGCGCGCCGCGCCACGCGTGGGCGAGTGCGGCTCGGTCGGCACTTGGCGCGTGAACTGCGCGCTGCTGAGCAGGCGAGCGACGCGCCGCGCCTGCGGACGCCACGCGCTCGAGCGGCGCAGACTGAGCATGGGCTTCGTGCGGGCAGGGAGGGCGGAGCTGCTGCGGGGGGAGGCGTCAATGGGGGACTGGGGCACACGCAGCGAGCGACCTCGGCTTCGACTACGTGTACATGAATCAGGGAATTGAGTGGCATGGCGTTAGTTGTGTCCGGGCTTTGGCTCCGGAGAGGTCCAAAGTCTTCAAGTTGGGCACTGGACCTTCTGGATTAAGTTACGATTCACCACTGAAGAGACTGCAATGACCTCTGAAGTAACACTCGGAATGAATTAAACGAGTAGATACAATGGCGTTTGGCGGTCCAACTTGACAGAAACGGGTCATTTACTCGGCATACATAGCGTCGAGCTCGGCGCCAAAGTGCTTGGAGATGACCGGGCGCTTGAGCTTAAAGGTGGGCGTGGCGAAGTCGTTCTCGGGCGTGAACTGCTCGGCGTGCACGTGGAACTTCTTGACGCGCTCGAAGCCGAAGAGCTTGTACTCGTCGGCCAGCTGCTGCATGGCGCGCGCGAGCTCCGCCTTGAGCTGCGCGCCGGCACTCGTGGACGCGTCGCAGAGCGTCGTGAGGGCGGCGTCTTGGCCCGTGAGGCCGCGCTCGGCCGCCCACTTGGCCGCCATGTCCGGGTCGGGCACGACGATGCCCACGAGGAAGTTCTTGAGCGAGTCGCCGTGCACGTAGGCCTGCGCGATGAGCGGGCTCTTGATGTACACGGCCTCGACCTTCTCGGGCGCCACGTACTCGCCCTGCGAGAGCTTGAAGATGTTCTTCTTGCGGTCCACGATGCGCAGCGTGCCGTCCGCGTTCCAGCAGCCAATGTCGCCCGTGTGGAACCAGCCGTCGTCGTCCATGACCTCCTGCGTGAGCTCCGGCTGCTTGTAGTAGCCCACGAAGAGGTTGTCGCCCTTCATGAGGATCTCGCCGCGCGGACAGGGCGAGTCGCGGCTCGTGTAGTGCATGTCCGGCACGTCTTCGAGGCAGATCTGCACGTTGCCCAGCGGGATGCCAATGTGGTCTCCCGGCGGGATCTCGTCCGTGGAGCAGGATGTCACGGCCGCCGTCTCAGTGAGCCCGTAGCCCTCCAGCATGTTGCAGGCAAAGACGATCTGCATGAACTCCTTCACCTCCTTGGAAAGCGGCGCCGAGCCGTTCATCATGCGGCGCACGCGGCCACCCAGCGCCTGCTGCGCCTTGCTGAAGACCACGTAGTCCCACAGGGCGTGCGTCATGTAGTCGGGCAAGTAGGCCTTCTTGGACGCGTAGGCCATGTCGAAGAGGAACTTCTTGAGCCCGCCCGCGGCCGTCACACCCTGCGTGATCTTGTCGTAGATGCGGTTGAGCAGTCGTGGCACGGACGGGAAGCACGTGGGCTTGAGCTCGCCCAGATCGTCCATAAGCTTGGAGATGTCGCCCTGGAAGTACCCGATGGAGGCGCCGCAGTAGATGAAGGTGGTCTGGATCACACGCTCGAAGCAATGCGCCAGTGGCAGGTACGACAGGTGCGAGTCGGACGGCTCGATGAGCGTGTAGCTGAGCGAGCAGCCCATGGCGGCCATCATGTTGGCGTGAGTGAGCATCACGCCCTTGGGGTTCCCCGTCGTGCCCGACGTGTAGCAAATGGTCGCGAGGTCCTCGGGCGTGGGCGGGTCGGCCGCCACGACGCTCTTCTTGCCCACAGCCAGGAGATGGTCGAGCGTCAGGAGCGTCACGTCGTGCTGCTTGGCCAGCTCGTGCTCGGCGGGCTCGAGCTCCGAGGCCAACAGCACGAGGTGCTTGACGCTCGGACACTTATGCACGCACGCCAAGAGCGTCTGGAGCTGCGCCTTGCCGCAGAAGACGACGCTCATGGCCGTGTGGTTGATGATGTACGGCACGGCCGCCTCGCCCAGCGTGTCGTAGAGCGGCACGAGCGTGTACGTCATGCGGCACGTGGCGTGCTCCACGATGGTCCACTCGTAGCAGTTCTTGGCGAAGACGCCCACAATGGCGCCACGCGCGAGCTGCAGCTCCTGGCGCATGCCGGACGCGCAGGCCTCCACCACGGGCAGGAAGTCGTTGAGCGTGACCCACTCGTAGGCGCCCACCTCGCCCGTCTGTGCGTCCACGCGCCGCGTGCCGAAGAGCGGGTTCGTGCCCTGCGGGTCGCGCTCGCGCCGCAGCTCGTGCAGGTTCGTGTACATGGTCATACCGACCTCATACTTGCTCGCGATGGGTGACATGCGCACGGCGCCGCGCGTGGCGGTGGCCGTGCCCGCCTTCTCCACGGAGAACTGCTTCGTCGGCGAGGGAGTCGCCATCTTTGTGTTGCTTGGCGGTGCGAGGGAGAGACTTCAAGCAGCGAGGAGCTGGGGAGCGGCTGCAGGTGGCGGAGGTCGAGGCGCAAGGCGGGGGATTCCGGAATGGCGCTGGCTTCGCGTTGTGGCGCTGTGCGCCGCGAGCCGCGAGCATGTGCATGTACGGCTCAAGGCGTCGTCGGTTCAGTGGTGGCCTGATTTGGATGCGTGCGTAGCGGGGTGGCGCTCACTTTCGAGGCATGCGGTGATGATAAGCTAAGAAAACGTACGAGCCACTCATTTGATTGACACAGAAGTGTTCGATTAGATGGTGAGGCGGCATGTAGGGGCAAGCTGGCCCTAAACGATATCAATCCTGATATCGTTTAGGGCGATCAACGCCCAAGATGGCACCAGCCAGCCTCGCTACTCGCTAGCTGGCCTAAGGAAGAGGTCGCTGCGTTGCGCAATGCGCATTGCAGCAGCACGCACGCAACGACTCGAGACGTTCATTCGTGCCTGTGCTACATGTACTTGGACGGGCACTACCGAGACGACTGCTCTGCGTTGGTCCGACACAGCGCACCATTGCGGTCTTCACTCGGCGCCTGCGTGCGCTCACCACGCGGCAAGCAGCACCGCCGCCGCGCTCAGCGCTGCAGCAGCCACGACGCCAGACACCCGAGAAGCCGCGGTTGCAGTCGCTCCCGACGAGCCGCTCGAAGCCGCAGTGGAGCCTGAGCTCTGGCTCTCGTCGTCCCCCACGTCGACGCCGCTGCCGCTGGCCGTGCCGACCGCGGAGCCGCCGGCGATGGCGATGCCCATGCCGCTGCAGTGCTCCACGACGGGGTCCACGAGGTCGCTCAGGAGCAGGAGGTTCTCGTTGCGCGGCAGCGTGCAGTCGTCCGGGTCGAGCGCCAGGATGGAGGCCATGAGCGACAGGCACGAGTCGCTCGCGCACATGGCCGTGAGCTGCGCATCGTCCGGCGCGCCGCTCAGGTCCAGCACGGACACGCCCGAGTCGCTGGCGCACAGCGTCAGGTTCTGGTTCGTGACCAGCGAGCCCAGCTGCGCGTAGGCGCACACGTCGGCGCGGGCGCGGCCGGCCAGCACGCACGAGGCAAAGGTCAGCGCGAGTGCCAGGAGCTGGTTCATCTTGGCTGGGAGTGGAGCGGGCAGATTCGCGAATGGAGACGCTCGATCGGCCTCTGCGCGCGCTGTTCGAGGGCATGAAGACTCTGCGGCCGTCGCTGCCCCTTCATTCGCGGCTGAGGCGCGCGTCGTGCATCGTGCACAGCACACGCGGAAGTCCGTTGCGCTTGGTCCTACTGGAGTCAGAAGCTCGCTAGGCTCAGCACGTGAATGAGACGACTCTCTTGCTCCAAGAGACCAGTGAGCTACTTTGTCGTGTCAACATTGTACCGCCCTCCGCGACCGAGAAGCTGCACGGCAAAAGCCGATGGACGCGTTGAGTGTGGCGAGTTACGCGGCGCTGGGCTGCTGCGCGTGGCAGGCGGCGAGGGCGGCGGCGCGCGCAGCCTCTCGCGGCGGGCACCGCTTCCCGACGCCGCCGGCGCACGTGCGCTCGGGCGCCAGCCGCGTGCCCGGCGTGCTGCAGCAGCACTTTGTCACGTCGCACGGGCTTGCGCTGTACGTGCGCAAGTGGCTGCCGCGCTTCGACCAGGCGCCGCGCGGCGCCGTCTTCCTGCTGCACGGCGTGGGCGAGCACGGCGGGCGCTACGACCACCTGTGCCGCGCGCTGGCCCGTCGCGGCTTGGCCGTCTTCTCCGTGGACTACCAAGGCCAAGGCCTCAGCGACGGCGAGCGCCAGTACGCGGGCAAACTGCAGCATTTCGCCGAGGACTACCTCGAGTTCGTGCGCCACGTGCTGCACGGACCCAAGACCGAGGCCGACAGCGCCAACGCCAACGCCAACGCCAGCGTCATTGACGCCACGCTGGAGCCACACGCCGACGTGGCGTGGAGCCAACTGCCGCGCTTCCTACTGAGCCACTCCATGGGCAGCACCATCACGCTGCTCTTGCTGGAGCTGTGCCAACGCGGGGAGCTGCGCTGGGACGGCGTGGTGCTCTCGTCTCCGTGCTTCTGGATCGTGCCGAGCGGCGGCTTCCCGGCGCCCGTGCGGCTTCTCGCCTCGCTCTTCCCTAGGCTCCCCTGGCTTCCCATCGGCTTCGACGTGCTGGGCGACGATCCTGGGGTCTTCCAGCGTTGGGCGCGAGACCCGCTGCTCCCGGCCTCGGGCGCGACGCTCCGGCTGCTGTGCAGCATGGCGGACGAAGGCTGGCGCCTCTCGCAGCCGGACGCGCAGCTCGCGGCCAGCTTCCCGGCGCCGCTGTTCATGCAGGTGGCGGAGAAGGACACGCTCACGTTCCCGCAGGGCAGCGTCAACTTCTTCCACGCCTGCGCGCAGCAGGACAAGACGCTCAAGCTCGTGCCCACGCACAAGCACGAGCTGTTCAACCTCGGGGACGAGAGCATCGCCAAGGAGGTGCTGGAGTGGATGGAGGCGCGTTTGGGCGGCGGAGAGAGCACCACCAAGGCGTGAGACGCTCGTCTAGTGGGTGGCTAAGACGATACGGGAGACTATAAGGCCTCCGAGGCATGGTAGGAGGCTCAGGGAAGACGAGCAGGCGCTGGGGACGACGGAATTCAGTGCTCTGCGCATTTGTTGCGTTGTTAACGGCGCAGTTTTGCGGCTTACGTCATGGCGGCGGCAGTGGCGGTGCCGGTCGCCGTGGCGGTGCCAGCTCCAGTGGTGGTGGCGGCGGTGCCCGTTCCAGTTGCGCTAGCAGTGCCGTTGGTGATGGCCTCGGCGTGGCGGACGCTCAGTCCTGGCTGCTGCAGCGATTCGTGGGTCACGCTCTCAGCGGCGAAGACACCCGAGAGGGCGACCATGACCACAGCCACGAGAGCGGAGCTCTTCATCTTTGCGCAGCGCACGCGAAGCTGCTGGCGCGGGCAGTACCAGTGGTGCTCGAGACTGTCGACGTGCTGGATGGGGACGAGATTGCGTTGTGAGCCAGAGTTTCGCCCGAGACGTAGTACTGCTGGGCTGAGCTCCTCCACTCGAGGCCGCACTGTAGACCGCCCGTAGTATCCGCTCCTTCCTCGGAATGGTGCTGGACCGTCGAAAATCCCGAGATTGGTGCTTGGCAGTCCAGTGAACACCCCAGAGTGCGAGAACCATCAAGCAGAGCGAGTCGAGACGCGGCGGTCGGCTTCGGGGCAATTGGATTCATCGGTTGTATTCGGTTGGCGTCTCAATTCGCGTCATTCTGACCTTCGGCGCGACTTTGCAGACTTGTAGACGCTCTTGATGGGGTGTCACGACCGTCGGGAGGGTGGCGAGGCCGCTGTGCCCACTGGTCTAGGAGGCCGAGAGCTTGTTGAGCCGCGTGAGGTTGGCGGCAATGTCTTCGCAGGCGCTGATGAGGCAGCTCATGACGATAAAGTCCTCCATGGTCACGCTCTGGCTCGTGTCGTCCAGCGCCTTGAGCAGCAGCTCGCCGTAGCTCTGCTTGAGCGTGGCGGCCGCCTCGTTCAAAGTGAACGACTCGACGTTCAGCAGCGCGCTCTCCGCTCGGGCTTGCGCCCACCGTCGTCGTCGCGAGCTGCCGAGTTTGGACAAGGTGCGGGTGCTGTTCTCGCCAAAGAGGAAGGAGCCCAGCTTGGAGGCGCTGAGGAAGTGCGAGCTCCCGGACGATGCGGCGGTGGGCGCAGCTTCCGAGCCTGTGGGCGGGTCCGTCGCGTCCATGGCGGCGTCGATATCCCGCACGTCAATGACGGCGCTGTCCGAGGACATGGCCATGGAGGACGTCTCTTGCGCCGGCAGGAGCGGTCGGAAAGCCTGCTCGACGGTCGGGTGCCGTTCCTCGGGCTCCTCCTCCAGTCGCACGGGCAGCTGCGGCGCGTTCTCGTAGATCTCGAGCTCGAGGCGGAAGCCGTCGTTGAGCGCCTGCATGAACTCGGTGAAGGAGATCTCGCCGTCGTGGTTCTTGTCCACGAGCTGCATGAACTCCTCCACGTACTGCTCCATGTGCACGTCGCCGCGGCCGCCGGCGTACGGCATGAGCTTCTCGAGAAGCACCGTGAGTTCCGAGGCGTCCACCGTACCGTTGCGGTCCTTGTCGGCGATGCGGAAGGCCTCCTTCATCTGCATGAAGATGGCGTGGTCGTCCGGCGTGCGGTACGAAAACTGCTTGCCGAAGAGCGTCACGAGCGTATCGAAGGACTCGTTCACCACGTTCTCGAACGTCGTCTGGCTCTGGTCCCACTTGAGCTTGGCCACAACGGGCGGTTCTTCCGAGCCCAGCGCGGGCGTCGGGGCCGGCGTGTCGGGCACTCCGGGGTCCTTGTCGTCCGTGACGCCATCAACGCTCACGGCCGGCTGCTTCTCCTCCTGCTTCTCCTGCTTGACGGCCTCGGCGATGTCGTCCTCGATACTGCCGGCTGCTCGACGCTTCAGTCGCGTGCCGTCGTGGAAAGCGTCGTCGCGGCACTTCTCGCGCCAGGCCATGAGGTCCGAGAGCATGCGCAGGCGGTCCAGCAGCGTCCAGCACACCTCCATGATGTCCGCGTACTGCGCGCTGTTGAACTGCGGCTTCCAGAGGCTGGGTTCGGCCGTGGCGTCGTGCAGCAGCTTCTTCTGGTTCTTGAGGATCTGCGGCAGCGACACGGCGAGGCCTTCGCGCAGCGACTTGATCTCGTCGTCGTTGAGCCTCTCGGGGTTGAGCGACGGCCCAGACTCGATCACGGTGGCCAGCATGCCCACCGAAGGCGCCGTGGCCGTGTCGCTCGCAATGTGGTGCTCGAAGACGCGGTGGAAGACCTTGCCGTAGCGGTCCAGCAGTTGGCGGACGTTCTCGCGGAGCAGCCCACGCGCACTCTGTGGCTTGAGGCTGGCCTCCACGAGCATGAGGATGATGATAGCCACCGAGTTCTCCGTCAGGCTCGAGTAGGAGAGCGACGTGGTGGTGGACGTCGAGCGACAGCTGTGGTCCAGCAGCACGGACGCCGACATGTAGGCCGAGACCATACCGGCCATGCGCAGGTAGGGCGAGCTGAAGCACACGTACATGGAGCCCACAATCCAGCAGAAGAGCACGACGTTGTTGAGCACGTTGTAGAGCGCCGTGCTGGCAGCCTTGCACACAAAGAAGTGCAGGATGGAAGGCACGACCGTGCCGGCCACGAGCCCCGTCATGCGGTTCATCATGTTGCCGTACGTGCCGCCCACGTGGTACTGCGCCACCATGGCAATGGCCGTGGGCCCCGTGGAGCTGAAGGCGAAGATGAAGGTGGACGCGCAGTAGGCGATGAGAACCGCCAGAGTCGTGCGTACGGCGAAGAGCACCATCTGTCGCGGGTACGTGGAGCGGCGGTAGACGCTGGCCCAGGTGACCTTGAGGAAGTTCTTGACGCGGTATTTGGACGAAAAGTTCTTGTGGTTGAACTGCGCCTCGAAGAGGAAGAGCGTGTGCACGAAGGCGTGGAACGAGTAGACGAACACGTTGAGTGGCATGGTCTTGCCCACGTCCTCGGCCGTGTGCACCTGCGCCGAGAGCAGCTCGCCGTAGAGCTTGGTGTACTTGTTCATGAGCTTCTGCAGCGCGCGGTCCAGGTGCGTGAACTTGGGCACGGGCATGCTCGTGGAGGCCTCGAGTACGTGCACCGAGACCTCCTGCAGCAGGTCGTTCGTCTCGGCCTGCAGCACGTAGAAGCTCTGCTGCATCTTCTTCATGAGCACGACGTGCGTCCAATGGCAGGTCTCCGACTCGATGGCGAACTTCATGGCGCGCAGATCCTTGAGAAGCCGCCCGTAGAGCTTGACGAACTGCTTGGCGATGGTCTTGTTGAAGCGCAGCCAGACGCCCACTCCCACGAGTTCCTCCCACCAGCAATCGTCCAGCAGGTCCTCCATCTCGGACAGCCGGTGCTGCGCCGCGTCCAGCAGACGGTCGAGGCGGAGGCGGAAGAAATCCATCTTCTTGATGTCTTTGGCGCGGAAGCAGTACGAGTCCATGATGAGGTTGAGGATCTTGCGAATGTCCTGCGGCGCGTGCTCCACATGGTCCAGCAGCTTGCGGATGGCGAAGAGCGGCACGGGCAGCAGCACCGTGGCCAGCGAGATGAGCGTGCCCACGACGCCCACGACGCTGTAGATGGCCAGGTTCTTCATAAGCCCCGACGTGGCGTAGCGACTGACGTCCAGGTTCTTGATCTCCGTGTCGGACTCGGGGTTCATGGGGTCGATGAAGTTGAGCACTGCAAGAGCGACACACACAACAAGAACAGGAACAGCACGCCAAACAGTCAGCACAATCGAGCGGAAGGACGCTGGCAAGGAGGTGAAGCGGCAGCGGCTCGTACTGAAGAAGGCGTTGGACATGACGGCGAACTTCTTGACGTTGTGTTGCTGCGCAGCGCAAAGAGATAGAGAGAGCGTCAGCTTGACATACGACCGACCAGCGCCACGTAGAGAGCCCCGCACGGAGCACACGACTTTCTCGCGTGGAAGCTACAGCCAAGTGGCGAGCGCCCGAGCCTGTACGTACCATGGGGGAGAGGAAGATGACGAAGGTGAAGGCCACGATGAGCGGGAAGACGACGCCCCAGTCGTGGAGACTCACGTAGTAGCTGCTGCCGTTGAGGTTCTTGGAGACCGAGATGAGGTCGTTCTGCGTAATGTGCACGCAGGCGAAGACCACGAAGTTGAAGAGCAGCGCGATGGCCACGCCTAGGTCGATCTGCCAGATCTGCTGCACCACGCCGCCCACCGTGGGCGCCGACGCGTAGATGACCATCACGGCGGCGTAGGCCAGGCCGCCCAGGTAGTAGAAGCTCGGCACGAGCGTCCAGTGCTGATCTCCGGACGTGGACGACCCGGTCTGGATGGCGCCCGCGATCAACACGCCCACCGCCGCGCGTGCGGCCCGAGCCACGTTCCGACGGAATTCTGTCCCGAGCACCAGCACAAATACCAAATCCACGCGCGTCGAGTCAGTCCTGACGGTCAAATCACGCCGGAAACCGGCGGCAGAGCGTCACGTACGCTGCATCTCGGGCCGCTGGGCGTGCCTGTGCACGCGCGTGACCATCTTCTCCTGCGGCGCGTCGCCGGCCGCCGAGGAGGCCACGGACTTTTGCTTGCGCAGCCGCAGCTGCATGGAGCGTGTGGTCTCGTTGGGCGGCGACTCGAGCGGCGCGTAGTGCGAGGCGCCCACGCCCACGCCGGCCATGCCCGTAGCCAGCTCCAGCGCCGTGGGCACGTGCGCCGAGGTGGACTCCTTGTGCTGCTCCATGTCGGCCGAGTGGCTCGTGCGGAGCTTTTCGAGGAATGCAAGTGAGCTGGAAGCGTGGCATGCCATGTGGTAGCGGGCACGGGCTTCCGGGTAGTCAAGGTGAGGGGGATGGGCCGGCGCCCACTATCTTGGTTTCAGTAAGTCGAAGCTTTGCGTCGGACCAGGGTTGCATGCAGCGCGTAACGGTTGCCTACCCAACGGCCCGAAGTGGCCGAGGCATAGTGAAACGCTGTCAGGTATGGAGACCCGATGGGGGACGCGGGGCTTTCGCTGCAAAATGGCGGCGACAACCGATTAAAGGCGCCAGCTGCGATAGTCACTTCAAGTTGTTTTCTTTCGGGTGTCGCAGCCGCTGGCATAGCGCGGCCAGCTGTCAACGCTGTCAACAAGGCGTCGCGGAGCTTTGCACCGTGTTGCTACAGGGCGTGCTACAGGGCGTGCTACAGGGCGTGCTACAGGCCGTGCTACAGGCCGTGCTACAGGCCGTGCTACAGGCCGTGCCTCAGCCTGCGAGTCCATGGTGTCGCTCGCCTCGCCGCGGGGCTGCAACTGCCGCAAGCAGCTCTGTTTGCTAGCTGCCTGAGCTCGCGGTCTCGACGCTTGGCTTGATTACTGGCGGGCGCTCCGAAGATATCTCGCCCATCCGCGGCCATGCTTCTGGTCCAGGTTGCGGTACGCGGCATGGCGCAGACGCAGTTCAGGTTGATCTCTACGCTCTGGTCCGAGAAGTTGGCTGGATTGCTCCAGTCTCTTGGCGAGTCTGCCTGCTGGCATCTGACGTCCGCAGTCTGGACTCCACACCCAGCGTCTGTCGGGTTTGCGAGTTGCGTGTTGCTGTGGTACACCAGGGGGAAGCACGATGCGTTACTGATCGAGATCTCGACTAAGCGGACACCTTTGAAGACGCTGCGCATGCGAGAGGTTAACATTCCGGCGGTCGAGGACAGCCGGGTGGCATGGGGCAATGGTGCCCCTCGCGGCTATCCCATGGCCCAGCGAGAGCTTGCCAGCGTTGCCCCCATGGAGCTTTGGCGCCAAGAGACCACGAGAGCATTTGCGAGCCAGTAACGGTCATCCAGCAGCGTAAAAATGCGACGCGCGACGGACCGTGCGGCGAAAGTTCTAAGGACGACTCAATTTGAAAACGACAAAATCATTGCGTATCTTTCGGGAATGAAACGGTGCGAGAGCGACGTGCCAGCTACACGGCGAGCCGATCCCGGCACCGCCCAGGCAATCTCGGAGCCGGGGGGCCCGTTGTTCTGCGGGCATCGCCTTGATTCGTCCAGTGTCGTCTGCACTGCATTTGGCAACATATGACAAACAACGAACCAAGTGCATGCGCATGCAGTGCGGGTATGAATGATCGTCGGCAGCGCCTTGGAGCTCGCACATTTCCAGGGGCCTTGGTACTGAACACGGCGTTGTCGTCCCTCGCCAGATCACTTTCTGCTTCTGGCCGAGGTCTTCTGGTGCAAGTTCGCGAATCAATCAATCAGGCCACAGCATGCTCGCTGGACCAAGTACTTCCAGCCTTGCTACACGTAAGTGTCTGCGTCGTGCGTCTTGTGCTTCTGCTTCTGCCTAACAAACGTGTAGAGACTTTCTTGGTCAGATCGCACGCGATTGTATCAAGCGCGTAGTTGCGAAGGACGCTGGAATAACGATTATAGCGTCAAGTTAGACAAGGTGACGTTTCAAGACATCGCACAGTTCATCGTGGAGCAGTTGGCGTTCCTGAAGGTGCCAACGGCCCCCGTCGACCTCGTCCTCCTGGAGAAGACCTACGTCGAGCAAAAGATCAAAACCAAGGCAAACTCGTCTGTTCTGGCGAACGTCAGAAACGCTGAGCGCCTCCGAAAGGCGCAGGCGCCTGCGCCGCCGAAGCGTCCTGCAGCGTCACTTGGAAACTGTGCCGCGGGAGCGGCAGGACGCTGGAGGCCATCACGTGCAGTCATTGCACCGAGACGTTTAACCCGTGCGGCGACGTGGACCGGGTGGACGCTCACTTGGCGACCTGCGCCCCATATCAAGCTGCCGTGCGGCGGCACATACACAAGCCAA
>JAADYJ010000457.1:0-20828 GCA_023338205.1 Halophytophthora polymorphica
AGCCCCCCCCCCCCACACACACACACGTTTCCCAGTAATGAGCACGCACCTTGATATTCAGCGTCTGCGTCACACCCTTCCGCATGCGGGACATGCCGTCTTCCATGCGCTCGCGGAATTCCGACACCTATGAACACAATCACGCCAACAGTGAACACGTCAGCCACGACTCCTCGCTATTGACTTCCAACAGCAGCCTATCACCAACATAGTCAAGAGTTCACGCACACTTCGCACGCCCATGACGGCTGCCAACCCGCACACCAGCACAAAGCAGCCCGACACCGACACAACGGTCCCGCCAACAAGCGCCTTCCAGGCTGCGACGTTGGGCTCCAGGGGCCGGTCGAGGGCGAGCCGGCGCTCCAAGAACGTCGTCGCCCGGATGACAGGCGTCTTGTCGCCTGTGGGGCGGCCCGGAAGCAGTTTTTCCTCCTTCACGACACGCTTCTGCTTGGCCACACCGTAGTAGAAACCTTTACTTGTAGTTGTCGGTCAGATCAAGCCCGCTTCGCATCAGTATTTTGAAACGTGCACAGACACAGTGCACACGACAGAGCTTCCAGGTATCCCACGCACCTCCCCCCAGCAACAGCGCAGCGCCAAGCTGCACCGCTGAGGAGGCGAAAGTGGCCACACGCTGCTGCTTCCGCTGCTGCTCCTGCGTTTCCTCCACTTGCGTCTCGGCAGCTCGACGCGCTTCCGCCATCGTGATCAGCAGACTGCGTGACGTGATGTTGCTCGTTTGATGGTTCAAACCAGCGCATTTTTGGTACAGTGGAGGGTTTTTGTCCACCCAAATCTTCAAATGGAGTAATTATGACAATACCGAATCTAGGACCAATAATAGCATGTATTTGGCATATTTATTAAGCAAAATCCTCGTATTAGAGGGCGTCAGATACAACATGTACTGATATACCCACATTCCACACTACTATATTTCCCACAGAGATTATCCCAAGAGACTGGTCTAGTGGCGGCGCGGCGAAACACGACGGTCAAGAGCGGATGGCAATGCAGGCGCATTGGCGCTTCGCGCCGCGGAGCTTCCTGCGCAGCGCCAGCGCAATATCCGGCGTCCATCCACTTTTTCCCCCCTCTAGAGACGTGCGTCGCGGCTTCAGTACCGCCAGGGCGACGGATGTTGCGGCTCTGGCGACCGCGATACGTGTCTTTCACGAGCAGCACCAGCATTTCGTGGTGCCCTATGGCTTCCAAGTACCAAGCTCCGCCTCCTCCTCCTCGCCACATGACGCCTCTAGCAAGGATTCACCTGCAGCATGGCCCGTGGAGACACACGGTATGAGGCTGGGCATCGAGATCCGCAAGTTTGTGCGCAGCGCGGCGTCGAGGAAGCCGAAGCCCGAGCACATTCTGGGTCAAAAACAACTTGCGGCCGTGGGCTTCCCAGCTGTGCAGGACTGGAAGCGCTTCCAGTGGGAGAACGTGTCCTTACCAGCGCTCCGTACATTCCAGCAGCAGTATGGCCACCTGCTCGTTCCGCGCAAGTTTGTGGTGCCCGAGGGGGACGAGCAGTGGCCTCGACCGACCTGGGGTCTACGCCTCGGCAGCCATGTTAACGTTCTACGCAGCACACGCGATAAGCTACCAAGATACCAGCTGGATGACATGGACGACGTGGGCTTCGTTTGGAGCTCGTCCGAGTACGCGTGGAACAACAAGTTCCTGCCAGCCTTGCGTCAGTATCGCGAACTGTACGGCCACGCCGTGGTCCCGCAGTCTTTCGTCGTGCCTCAGCCTAGCGACGACAACGGTGACAATGACGCATCCAAATGGGCCAAGAACCTGCATGGTTTCCGCTTGGGCTCCATGGTAAATCGCGTGCGTGCGTTATCCGGTTACAGCGAGTACGTGATGCGTGACGCGCTGGAGCTCAAGGAGCTGGGCTTCTCTCTCAACAGCCACGACCAGCACTGGCACGGCAAGATCCTGCCAGCTTTGGAGACGTTCCGCAACATCTACGGCCACTGCAATGTGGACGTATACTTCATCGTGCCGGCCGCAGCGCCATGGATGCCTTCCGCTTGGGGCCTGCGGCTAGGCTTCATCGCGCAGAATATTCGGGGCCGTGGCGACTACTACCAGCAAGTCTCGCGGGATCAAAAGCGACTGGAGGAGTTGGGCTTTGTATGGAACACAGCTGCCACAGCTTGGAAAAAACGCGTGTTGCCAGCGCTCATCGCCTTCGTGAAGATCCACGGCCACGCCAACATCCCACCCAGGTTCGCCGTGCCGTCAAAGGCACCGTGGCCCGAGACCTCATGGAAGCTCAGGCTGGGAGACATTGCGAACAACCCGAAGCGGCGACTGAAATATGCCGAGTTCATTGAGATTGAGCGCGTGCAGCTCGAGAAGCTTGGGGTTTCGTGGTCCATGGTGCCGGGTGGCGAGAACAAGAAGGATGTCGTCAAGGACGTCAGCAGTGCCTGCTAGGTATTGCCAGCACCAATTGGAGAGGGCGCCTTGAAAAGATTAGACTGCGAAAACATCCCAATGCTTGAATTCATAGTCAAACGTACAGCTGAAGCTGTGTCTTTGCTTCTTGAAAAACGTCAAGCCAAGTTGACCGCCAATATGCAATCACCTCATATCAATCGTTTCCGTCGTGGTTTCTGCATCTCGTGTGGGAATCCTTTGAAAATCGAGTGTGTTTTCCCAGCGAAACGACACAACCCGGCGACTCTACACGTCCAGTGGCACGGTCGCTTCGTGGCTGGTGCCTGCTCCACTGCAAGAGACAGAGATCACGGCACCCGCGCAGCGACGCGTGAAGCATGCTGTCCAAACGCAAGAGCCTCAACGATGACCTCATCATCTGGCACGGCATGAGCGCGCAGAATATCTCCATCGCCGTGGCACAGGGACTCTCGTTCGCTGCGCGGCGCCGCAAGATCTGGCTTGAGATCGTATCGGCGGAGGTGAAGAAGAAGCCCAAGAGCATCGAGGCACAGAACTTTGCCTTCTCCACGCGACGACCCACAATGGCTTCACAAACTTTCAGTGTCGTCAGTGGCAAGAGCAAGGACAAAGTCACAATGTCGGAGGATGAGGCCTCCTTTGTGCACCAGCCGCTCGATGTTCGCGTGCAGGAGATCATTGAGACCTCGGTAGCCACTCTACCCATTCAAGTGAACGCGCACAACGTCACCATTGTACGTAGTGCTGGCTAGAGTCGATGCACACTCCTGAAGTACTTGGCAGACTGACATTGGCGTTGTGTTACTCGGTAGATCACTAAATTGACGGCGATCATCGCGTCGGAGATGCTCATAAACGCTGAAGCCAGCAAAGTACTGTCCTTCCTCTTATACCGGGAGCAGGTGTCGTCGAACCGCCGTCCATGCATTCCCACAGACAACGAGTCGCAAGCCATCTACACTGACGTCCTCGAGGCCTGCATCCATGTCTGGGTGCGCAATTGTCTACAATGACGCCATACCCCTGCGACTCTGGACAGACTTGCACTAAGTGTATTGGTCCCACGGGTGGTTCTCACTGCAGGAGCCGTACCTTCACAAGCAAATGCTGTTGCTAGGAGTGGGCCGGGAATCCGTGTGGACGCTCCTTCGAGTGTTCATATCCACCACACTGCCGCTGGTGCTGCGTGTGCGGTTTTTGGACCTCGCGCTTGTAAAAGGCTGCGTCGTTCTCGTTCCTGCCATGCTGGTTGGTTCGCTATTCATCTCCTTATCGCTTAAACATGTCAGTTGCGGCTGTTGCCAAGCATGTAAACTAACTCATCGGCTTATTGTCTACAAGGCGTATCTTGCATGGCGACGGGAAGCCTTCATGGCGGCCACGACGAGGGCGGAGTTCGTAGTTTGCTTCGAGCAACCACACGGTGAGTGGCTCCAGGACGATCAGCTCGACGCGTTCTGGCACAAGTGCGTGGCCGTGCACACACACCAATTCCTACACTGGTATGCGGAACAAACTGCGCGCATGCGACTCAAAGCCGTCTACGTGGCCAACCAGCGAGAGCCGAATGAGCCACTCCTGCAGCAGTTGCAGTGCGAGATCTTCCACCACGCGCGTTACTCGTGGATCGGCTTCGATGTGGATCACACACTGGTCGAGTATCGCCTCCCATACTTGCTGCAGACTAGCTTCTCACAAGCCATCAAGGAGCTGCAGCAAAATTTTATCGGATTACGCGCGTCTTCGCCGGCCAAGTGGCTGCCCGACATCGCACAAAGAGGCGTTGTGGTGGACACAGCGCGTGGCAACTTCCTCCATCTGGGCGAGAACGGATCTATTCAGCGTGCCTACCATGGCTCGCACGAGATCTCGTACTTCAGCATCAATCTCTTGTATGGCGACACAAGTGTTGGCAGCAGCGATGGAGCCAACGGACTATTTGGCGGCTCCTCTAAGTTCATCCAGCTCTACACGGCGGCCGAGATCATATACGCCCCGCTCTACGCTTGGATCGTGGACGCCTTTGACTCTGGTGTTGTACGTTTCGCCTTGCTATCGTGAAAATCTAGGCCAGCGTATTGCTAGTAGCCTGACGAATGTCTTTTTGCGATGCAGATTGCGGTGGAAGAGCTTGGGGCATCTTTGTACCTGGTACCAGACATCGAGGAGCGCGGCAATGAGAATCCGAACGACCCATTTCTCGCCAACAAGGTCGTTTACGTCTCCCTGAGCGCGTACGTTCTGAAAGCAGCACGCACTTTCTACGCTGGAGCCTTCTGGAAGACTGTGAACACGACGCCAGAGGTTCTCATCCAGCCCAACGCAGACATTCTCAGTCTGCTAGAGACACTCAAGACGGACCTGAGGAAGCAGCTCTTCATTCTCACAAACGGCTCCTGGACACACTGCAACGCTGTGATGCAGTTCGCCGTTGGCCGCGACTGGCTCAGTTACTTCGACCTTGTGGTCACCGAGGCCAATAAGGAGATCTTCTTTGACGAACTCAACGACACTCCCTTCTCGGAGCTCGTCCCCAGCAACAACAGTAGTGGCGACACCAACAACAGCACTGGCCGAAGAAGCAAGAAGCTCGTCACCATCTTACAGCGGCGCAAGATTTACGCCCACGGCAACCTCAAGACGCTGATGATCTTCTTCCGCGAGACGCCGAGCATTTCCAACTCGCTCGGGTCGATCTCCAAGAGGAACCAGGTTCGTTTGGTACGAGTTACTCCAGTGTTGCTCAGTTCCTGCTCTCTAAACGAACTGTGCACGTCATTACGATCGTGTGATCTACGCTTTGCCTCATTTGCAGCGCATTTGCTACTTCGGGGACCACCTGCTGCAGGATGTGCTGCTGCCAGCGCAGCACACTACCACGTGGGACCTCGTTGCCATCGTGAGGGAGATCAACCACATGAACCAGGACACAGAGGAGGTTGGCGGGCCAGCAATTCCCATCGGACTTCTCTCAGACTTGTCATCTGTGGTGTCAGGAAGCGGGGTTCTCATGTACACTCGCTGGTCGTGTTTGGATGTGCAGGAGGATAGTTCGTCGACGCTGTCGTGGCTCACGCAGTGGATCTACCGTCGCAGTTCTGCCGCGGCGCCGGGTCTGCATTCCTCTTTCTTCTTCCTGGGTCTCAGTGGTGCAGCCTCGTACTTTGGCAGCAAGGTGTGCGCCGCCGCGACGCTGTGTCTCCCGTCCGTTGGCCAGCTCGCACGATGCGAAGGCGTGCTCAAGGTCTCCATGGTGCGTCTACGCGCTCCCATAACTACAATTCGTGTTGTTGCCCCCACCCATCCCACTAACTCTTCTTGGTGTTCCTGTAGATCCACCAAAACGGACGCTTCGCCACCAGCAGCGAACTGGGTTCCCTACGCAAGCGCATGGCGAACAAAGTCCGCTCCGTCGAGTGCAAATGACTTGCATACGTCCACACAGAGAAAGCAGTCCAATGCACCTCCCAGTAACGACAACAAGCGCGCTGTACCTCGCAGCTGCTAGCTGTAAAACGATAGAAGAAGGCGTGAGCCAGTCGCCACACACTTGGTATGACAGCGAGCTGCTTCTATTCGTCGACATCCCCATAGGAGAGGCCTTCACTTTGCCTCGCCGGCCAATTGGCCTCATCGGGCATAGAGGCACGGTCAGCGCTCGTGGTGTAGCTAGTGCAGACGGCTCTAGCCCGCTGGGTCATGACGCTGCACTATTTCTCGCGTGCGTTACTCGCCACCGCGCTTCTTGTCAATGTTTTTCCACATGGAGGACGAGGGCTTCGCGGGCGGAGCGTCGCCCCCACGAGACCGCGCCGCGCGCTCACGCGCCTGCACTGCCGCAGCGCTGTAGTTGGGCAGGTAGATGGCCAGCACGCCTGCCACAATTGCACGCAAACGCAGCCGCACATGACCAGCTTCAGACCTTGGCGACCGACACAGACACGAAAGGGAAGTAGCGATCCTACGCACCGGCGACGCCCACGAGCGTGCCCACGAAGCCCACGAGCACCTTGTGGTCCTTGCGCATGGTGCTGTAGAGGAGGAAACGGCGGGCACTTGCTTGCAGGTGGAGAAGACGCGTAGACAGACGCGGCTTGCTTCCTTCTTGCGCTGTGGCTCAAATGGAAGTCAGGCGTGATTGCGGTGGTGGCTGGCAGCACAAAGAGGGGTTTGGCGTACGGATTAATGTGCGTGCTGCAACACTTTATATTTGCCCCTTCACGCGATCAATTGGTGTTGTAGACCTTCAGTTTGTTCAGTATAGTGCTGCCCAAGTATCTGCCGTCTTTTGACATCGCAAAGCTCCTGCGCTCACCTCCACGACATCCTTCGTGCTCGGTGGCACTCACCTTAGTTTTGCCTTCTTCATCCAATCCGTACGAGTGGCGGCAGGGCCTACCCTCTCCAACACGAGGGACGTGCCAATGAGCGCCCTTACTGCTGGCTCGCGCATGCGATGCAGCAATAACCACTGACATGGCACGTACACGCCCAAGGCAAACCGAGCAATATCCATCACGACAACGCCAAGGTCCTCAGTGGTTTTCCAGTGTAGGCTCACTTCTTGGCTTAGTTTCGTTCGTGGGCGCACTAACAGCTCACACCGCCCTACAGGGACGCGAAACGACGCGAGCAGCAACCGACGAACTCTCGAGTCGCCACCCAACTCGACTGGACGACTGCCAGCCCTGGCCGAGCTCTTGCCCAACTGGCACTACGTGAACTACGCTCCAAGTTTCAACTCTCTCAGCTCTCCGTCATTCCGAATTGCGCTCGCCTCTTGTGGTTGTCATCATCATGCCTCCGCCTCCGCCTCTGATGCGCGAATCGTCGCGCCGCAGCATGCGCCAGCGAGAACGGACCGAGACGCCAGCCTCCCGTTTCCACCCGACCTGGGAACTATTCGAGGGCATCCCAACGCACTACCCGCTACGTACGCGTATGCGCATGAAGCTCAAGTTTTCGCGGCTCGGGACGGCCTGGGAGATCTTTCAGACGGCTTTCGCCGTTCTGGTCTCCGCGGCCTACGTGGCTCGAACGTACTCGGAGAAAGCCATCGTGCCGACGTTCGAAACCACCGCCATGATTGTATTCACGGCCGACTACTTCCTCAATCTCTACTGCTGCGAAAGTCGCTGGCGCTTCGTTGTCAGCTTCAACGGCATGATGGACGCGCTCACGATCTTTCCGGCGCTCGTGGACCACGCCATGGAGAGCGACGACGGAACCAACGCGCTGCCTTTCATCCGCTTTATCCGTGTCATGCGCATGTTACGTTTGATGCGTGTCGTCCGCGCTGCTGGCTCACAGTCCGTCTCGGCCGTGCAGAAGCAAATCTACACCATTCTGCTGCTCATTACGTGCCTCGTTTTCATCGCCGCCGGTATCTTCCACGCCGTGGAGAGCAACGCCAATGCACAGCCCGATCTGACGTTCGGTGATGCGCTCTACTTCATTGTGGCCACCATTTCCACCGTGGGATACGGCGATGTCACCGCGTCTACGGCCTTGGGTCGAGCCGTGGCCGCGGGCGTCATCCTCGTGAGCTTCACGGTCATCCCGGCTGAGATCTCGCGGCTCACACACCTCATGGCGCTGCAGTCGCACTTCCGCACCACGTACCGGCCCTTTGTGGGCAAACCACATGTCCTGGTGGTGGGCCACGTCACAGAGCCGCGCTCTCTGCTGGCCTTCTTCCGCGAGTTCTACCATCCGGACCGCGCGTTGGACGCCCGCAGCTCTGGCAGCTCGGCAGCCATGAATGCGTCGCTAGTGGAGCTTCCCTGTCTGATCGTGGGCCCCAAAGAGCCCACAGAAGAGATCGTCAACCTACTGGACCACCCTGTGCTCCAGAACCGCGTGACGTACATCAAAGGTTCCGTCATGAGCGAGGAGGACATGTGTCGGGTGGGTGCAGATGCGGCCCGTGCCTGCTTTGTATTAGCGGCCAAGACGGCAGCCAACCCCAAGCAAACGGACGCCGAGACCGTGCTGCGCCTCATGGCCATCCGCGACTATAACCCCGAGCTGCCAGTGTACTCGCAGATTGTGAGCCCCGTCTTCCTGGACTACGTGAGCGGCTTCGACGCCGACCACATGCTCTGCCTCGATCAGATCAAGCTCAGTCTGCTGGCCAAGAGCTGTCTTTGCCCGGGCCTTGTGACGCTGGTGAGCAACCTCTTCCGCTCGTCGGCCTTGGCCGTACGCGAGCACCTCGCGGACTGGGAGGTGGAGTACACAGATGGGATGGCGCTCGAGGTGTACGCCACTGCGCTGCCACAGCCGTTCTACGGTCTCACCTTCAGTCAGGCCTGTGAGCTGCTCTACCGCATATCGCACGGTGAAGTGATCCTGCTCGCCCTGTACGAGAAGCCCAAGCACGTGCCGTCCCCGTCGTCACCGAGACGCCACAATGAGCAGCCAGCACAGATGCTGAGCAACCCAGGGAGTTCTGTCACCATGTGCGCTGGTCAGCTCGTCTACGTGCTGAGCGAGAGCAAGAAGCTGACAATGAAAGCCTCCATCACCGACGCGCTCAACGAGTGGCTAGGTGACGGCAACGTGCTTCCGACGCGAACGTGGAAGGCCGAGAGACCAGGCACGTCCAAGCCACCTCTGCAACGCGCGCTCCCAGCACTCTTCACTTCGTCACCACGTCGAGAGAATCAACCACGAATAGCCGAGACCGTGGGTGGTAGAACTTCAGCATTGGTCCGTACTCGCCGCCGCGAAGAGGAGGTATTGATTGACGAGGCCAAGAACCTGTTGACCGGCCTCGACATCAGGAACCATGTGGTCGTCGTCTCGGATCTAGACCCAAACCACACACTCGCCTTTGCGCGGATGCTGCGTCTCCAGCGCCACGTACCTGGTAGCAGCGACTACCACCCGATCATCTTCCTCTCCTGGGCGTCCTCTGCGACTGCTAGTGTCGCGTGCCGAGTGCTGCGAGAATACGACGACACCTACGTGATGCTAGCCGTTGGCGACTCCAAGAGCGAGCTTCTGCGCGCCAATGTGCTCACTGCAAGTCGCTGCGTCGTACTAGCGGACAAGTCCACGATCCAGGAGTTAGACGGCGAGGCCATCGACAGCCACACCATCTTCCACTACTTGGCCGTGCTGGCCATCCAGGCGGAATATGGCCTCGACACCACGTCAGGACTCATGCCCATGGTGGAGCTCTCCATGCCGCGCACTATGAAAATCCTCGACACGGTGCTCAAGAAACGCACGGCCAGCTCCATGGAGCACCGCCAACACCTCGACTCGCTCGTAGAAGCGACTACACCTTTGACTCCGACTGCCGTGAAAGCGGCAGAGCTGCACCCGAAGCATGAGCGACAGGAGAGTACTGCTAGCGCGGTTGGAGTGGGCAGCAGTAAGCTTATGCCCACGCGTGTCCGGACCAGTATCGTGAAAAACCTGGCTGGAAATCTGGATCGCCAAGTGAAGCTACGCAACAAACTAAGCAACAAACTCTCGCTCATTCGCCGGGAGAAAGAAAGCAACCGGCGTCACTACTTCGACGTGCGAGGCACAGCTTTGCTGCCTTTCTTCGCGGCAGGGTACGGCTTCTCGGACGACGTCTTTGACAACATGCTCTGCCAAAGCTACTTCACGCCAGGGCTTATCCGCTTCATCTACGAGATCCTCTTCTCGGAGAACGGTCGCCCAGCCGCACGTTCAGGGACGGAGTGGGCGTTCGGCTCACAGACCGCTAGCTCATTGGTGCAGATCTCTGTACCTGAAGAGTTCGCCGGCAAAACCTTTGGTGAGCTCTTCCTGGACCTGCTTTCCACCAAGGAGATAGTCGCCATCGGCTTGTACCGCGGTACGGGTGCGCCCTTCCGGCTACCTTACGTCGCCACGGGTCCTGCCAGTGACACAAAACTTGCGGAAGATGACCTCGTCTTCGTGCTTGCCCACCCGGATGCACTCGCCAGTTTCCAACCAAAGGAGCAGCCCGACGTCCAACAGGAAGCAGCGCCGCACCATATTGACATCACGCTCCCACACGCCATGCCGACAGCAGCGCAGGAAGAAAAGCAAACCAGCCCCAAGCCGACTGCAACCAAAGAACCGCTCGGACAAACACTGTCACGGCTCATCTTTAGCTCCAAGTAGGTGAGGGCACACACGCAAGTAAGGACCTTTGGCCTCTTCTTTCCGAATTCCTGTATGTCTTGCCTTGGGAAGGCGTCTGCTGCCATGTTGACTCGTTCTTCCTCCGTCCGTCCACTAGCTTCACGACGTCTTCTTGGCCTCACGATGCCGAACTGAAAAGCTGTTCTAAGATCACTTCGTTGTTGGTAATCGTAGTTCCACCCAGGATGATTTGATACCGGGTGTTGTCGCTCAGCGCATCATGGACCTCTTGGATCTATCAGCCATCATCACACACATCCAATGCTTTAGCTCGAAGGTCATAGGCACCCCCAATCGCAAGGACACTAGCTGACCCAACCCAAGCAGCAGGCCCGAAGTAGAAGCCTCTACCTCTTCGAAGGTGATCCCTCCCACGACAAACACCACGAGGGTCTCAGCTTCGCCCATCAAACGGCTGCCGAAGGCACCTCGCTGACCACCGTTGCCTCCACCGCCGACTCCGAACCCGAATTTGCTGAAGCCGCTTTTGAGGAGATCAATACCCGCACGCGTGAGCTGCTCAGAGACATCGACAACCTGCGTGAACGTTGCGCAAAGCCAACCGTTGCCGTGATTGACGACGCGATGGAGTTAGTTTCAGGTAGCAGACCCCTCGACTTGTGCCAAGTCAGCAACACAGCACTTACGTGTTCGAGCTCCGGGATAGATGGCCGGGTCGGGTCGATGATCAAGCTGCACAGCTGAGCCACCAGCGAACGCGGGGTCTCTTCGGACGACACAGCCTCCACGTCGCTCAAGCTTACGTACTGCTGCGCACATTCCTACATACATTAATGACCACAATGAACACGCAATTGTGTGAGAGACGGAAACACACGACGCAGTGCTCGTGCCCATCGGTTCGCGCAAACCCCTACCTGCAGTGGAACCAAAAGCCGCTCAACGTGGGCCTCGACAGTGGATTTCGCCTCGAACAACTTGATTTCGCCATCACGCGAGCTTGAGGCCGTCATGGCCGACTTTTTCTGGGTCCGCGGGGAGTTGCTGCCGTCTTCCCAGTCCCAGTCGTCCCCCTCATCGTCGTCTTGCTCTCTATCAGCAGTGGCAGCGTTGTCGGGCGAAGTTTCCGAGCGCTTCCAGCTGACGAACGGGGAAATCTGCTCGAACAATTTGGGAAAGAGCGCTTGGACCGAGTCAGGACTTGTCACCGACGCCTGACAAGCAGTAGCACAAATCATAAAAGTGTCAAAATAGAGTTCGAACCAGAAACACGGCAATCGCATGGCCTGGCGCGATGGAACGTGAGATCTTACCTTCAGCACACTCTCCGTGAGAACCTTCCGAAGCATCTCAATTGTAAAATCCTCCACAGGTGCACCCGCAGAAAGCGCGAACGCGTGGACCAGGAGCGTGAGTAGATCTTGCAAGGACGTAAAGTCACCCTTGGACGCTTTGCCACTCGATTGCGCTGCAAATTGCTGCCGTTGCACCGCGTCCGCCAGCTCGGGGATGATCCACTCGCGCGCGTCCGTGCTGCGCAGTTGGCTCTGACGCGTCACGCGCTCACGGCACTTGTCCCATTGCTGCTGCGTCTTGTCCATCCGCTCCAGAGTCTCCAGAACAATGACACCCAGCTCAATCAGCGAGCTGTGCTCAATGTTCGTGGGCTCGCCCGCCTCTAGGATTTTGGCCATTCGGCGCAGCACCACATCACGGCCGCGTGCCTTCTCTCCAGGCCTCCGTGTCACAGCGGTTTTCTGGATGCTGCCTTGCTCGAGCAGCGTGTGCTCTACAGCCTGCAATCGCTTGTCCAGGTCTCGCAGTGCCAGCTTCGCTGGGCGGAACGCGAGCGAGCGAAACACATTCGCACCGTTGGGCGTCGCCGGGTGGCACAAGCTAGCACCACCTCTCCACGCGATCTGTGCTACAAACTCGGACGGTTGGTAGTCGTCTGCGTTGTCGCTAGCAGAGACGGGGGTAGTCAGAGTCAGGGGTGTTGGCTCGCATCCGTGCAGCGGGAAGATCTCCGTCACATGCAAGTTCGCGCGCTTCTGCAAAAGCAAAAGCCAGTCACAACAACAAAGTGCTAGATCAACACCTCATGAATTTGTAATCCATCATGCAGTTGCTTTTTTAACTCAGTCCAGGGCTCTCGTACCGTTGCACTAGCAAGAGCTTCGTGATTTGAGTGCGTTGTGGGGGTCTGCGGCAAGAGAGCGAGGATACGGTCCAGCAGTGAGCTCCCGAACGAGCATGGAGACGCCAAGTCGCTGGTGCTGCGGTACAAAACAATCGCGTACGTCGCCACAATCAGTCGCCAAACCCACGTCTACGGAGAGCATCAGCGAGAACGCGAGGGGAGAATCGAACACGTACCGGTCCACAATCATGATAGAGGCGGGTCGTTGGCCTTGGAGGGATTGCACGCCAGTGTCTTCCTCCAGTTCATTCAGGATCCGCAGCAACGTGTGGCCAATCTTGAGCGAGGTCGCGCCCAGAGCGAAGATCCGTTCCTTGACCTCGAGTCGCGCACCTGACAACAACTCGGCCAGTGTGTGGGCTAGCAGCCGCATGGCGCGACGGAAGGCGCTCGGGATATGCTCTGGCTGCACTTCCTTCACGTTCAAGTACCTTTGTCCAGCTTTGTCGCCAGCACCTTGAACCGAAGATAAGGAGGAGCCTTGAGCGTTGATCTGAGTGGGGTTCATGGTCTGGTGCAATAGCAGAGGGAAGGCGGAGGCACATACCGGATGGCACAGTACAAAGACTGATGGCTCAGGCGTGAAGGTCTTGGACGAGAGTAGTGGCGCGTAGTTGAGTGGCAGATGCAGCACTTGGACACAATCCGAGCCCATTCCTGGCTTCAATTGCGGCGACGGAGGCTTCTCCACGGCTGCTACAGGCGACGGTGGTCCCTCTACGTCGTCCGTCCAGCCCCACTCTTCTTCTCCTTCAACATCTTGTTGGATCAAGGACTGCTGGATTGCGGTTGTCGAAACGCCGGATTTACCGTCTGAAGATGAAGAGGCGTGCGTCGTGGGGTTCGTCGGGAAAGTTCCATGGGCTGCTAGCACCATCGCGAAGTCGTCAAAGCGCATTGTGAGAGCGGATTTCGCGCCGCTCGGCACATGACTACTGCCGCGCAGCTTCTCAAAGTCGTAGCACTCGTGCGCGCGCTCCGAGAGGCTGCTGCAGAGTGTGAGCCGACGCACGACGCCCATTGCCAGCACGCGTGTCATTAGCGGTTCATAGTCCCATAAGAAGCCTGTCACGATAACCACCAGGTGCTCCACTGCTTCAATATCCTCTTCCCCAGGCTCTGCGGCTGCATACGGACGCGGCGGGAGCAGCAGAGCCCGCAGTTCCCCGGGACTCGCACAGGCGAAAAGAGCGTCGAGCGCCACCACGTTTTGAACACCCAGATCGCGCAGAAGCAGCGGGAGTGCGCCAGACCAGCGCAGACACTCGACGGCACCCGTCTCAGCCGCCACCACGCCGCCCTGCAGCTGCTCCGCCACCTGCAGCACGCCGCTCAGTACCTCCTCCGCCAGGTTCACTGTTGCCATGTTCCGCGTGAGCTCAGTTTGCTGCGCTACACGTGCCACGCTGATAGCGTCATACCGGTGCATTTACCGAGATAGACCGGTTTGATTTTGCACCAATACCGGTACACATCCATTGGCTATCGTACCTGATGGCTCGCGTATCAATCGAGCAATTGATGGCGATGATGCTGGCACGAAGTCGGATGCTGCGCTCTAGCGGCGGTGCACGGCGCCTGCTGTCCACGGTAGCGCCCCCAACCGCAGCAGCGGAGGCCATGGAGCGCTTCCGTGACGTGCCGGCCTTCCGCGAGTACCCGCACGCTTTCCCCGTATCCATGTCGCTACAGGAGTACCAGCACAAGTTCGCGGACTTGGAGCCCAAGGCGCGCTGCGTCGATGAACCCGTCGCGCTCGCCGGTACGTAGCACTGGGCCTCACTGCTAATGGTGCATTGAGAAGATACACAGAGTGCTGGTTTGCTGGAGGGCTGATGCTTCTCTATTGCGTGTTGAGCAGGCCGCATCGTATCCATCCGCGCGGCCAGCAAGAACCTGCTGTTCCTGGATTTGCAGAGCGACGGCCACATCGTGCAGGTGCTGTCCGAGGTGAAGCACTTCCAAGGCCGTGGCGAAGAGGCCGCCACTGGCGACAAGGATGCCGTGAAAAAGGAGTTCCGCGCTGTCCACGAGTCTCTGCGTCGCGGCGATATTGTGGGCGTCAAGGGCTTCCCGGGCAAGTCGGGTAAGGGCGAGCTGAGCATCATCCCGCACTCGCTCGAGGTCCTGGCGCCCTGCATCCAGCCCTTCCCCAACACCAAGTACGGCATCAAGGAGCCCGTACGTGTGCGCTGGTTTCTGTATTATACTCCCATTCATGTCGTGACTGCTGGTTCTAACACTCGGACATTGGACTGTGCGCAGGAGATCCGCTTCCGCAAGAAGTACCTGGACTTACTGACGAATCCGGGCGTGCGGTCGATCTTCGAGACGCGCGCCAAGGTGGTGCGTGGTGTGCGTCGCTATCTGGAGGACCGCAACTTTGTGGAAGTGGAGACGCCCATGCTCTTTTC
Source organism: Halophytophthora polymorphica (assembly GCA_023338205.1). NCBI lineage: Eukaryota > Oomycota > Peronosporomycetes > Peronosporales > Peronosporaceae > Halophytophthora > Halophytophthora polymorphica. The sequence continues at coordinate 15,166 of JAADYJ010000457.1, forward strand.
GGCGGCGGGCGGCGCAGCGGCCCAGCCCTTCGTGACCAACTCGCGTGCTCTGGGCAAGGATCTGTACCTGCGTATCGCGCCGGAGCTCTTCCTCAAGCAGTTGGTGATCGGCGGCTTCGACCGCGTCTTCGAGATCGGCAAGGTCTTCCGCAATGAAGGCATCGACGCGACGCACAACCCGGAGTTCACCATGTGCGAGTTCTACCAGGCGTATGCCGATTACCACTCGCTCATGGACACGGCCGAGGAGATGATCTCGGGCATCGTCCAGGACGTCACGGGCGCCTACAAGGTGCAGTACCCGATGGACGTCGACGAATCCGAGGCTGACGAGGCAGAGGCTCATGGACAAGCGGAGCCGGTGCTCACGCAAATCGACTTCACGCCGCCCTTCAAGCGCCTGCCAATCCGCGAGACGCTTGAGGAATGTCTTGGCGAGCCGCTCCCCGACGTCAACTCGACGGGTACGTCTACCGCTACAAGTGTGGAGCTCGGATTTTGCTCGATGAGGTCAGTCTCACTTGTGTACATGCATGTCCTTGTGTGGCTTTGCTTGTAGCCTCGATCCCGGCGCTCGTGCAGTTGTGTGAGCGTCACGGAGTAGACTGCGCGCCGCCGCACACGTGCACGCGGTTGGTGGACAAGCTCATTGCGCACTTTATCGAGCCGCAGTGCGTGCACCCGACGTTCCTGTACAACCACCCGGAGTGCATGAGTCCGCTGGCCAAGCGGCACCGCGAGCAGGAGGGCGTGACGGAGCGCTTCGAGCTCTTCGTGGCCGGCAAGGAGCTCTGCAACGCCTACACGGAGCTTAACGACCCGTTCGACCAGCGCCGCCGGTTCGCGGCGCAGCAGCAGGACCAGCAGCGCGGAGACAAAGAGGCGCACAGCAAGGACGACGACTTTTGCTTGGCGCTCGAGTACGGCCTGCCCCCCACGGGCGGCTTCGGCATCGGCATCGACCGTCTCGTCATGCTGCTCTCGGGCAAGCCGCACATCCGGGTACGTGGCGCACGTTGAAGCTTCGAGCTTCAACCTCTCTGATCGTTGGCTGTTGTTGGTTCTGATGCTCCGCCTCTTCCATTCTGCAGGAGGTCATCATGTTCCCGGCCATGAAGCCCAAGGAAGAGCCCGTCGCGGCCGAGTAGACTTGAAGCGCCGAAGTGCACCCCGATCCTGACGGGCGGCGCCAGCTGGACGGCCCCCCATGGCGAAGCTTGTAGCTAAGACAAAGCGCTACGAACACGACGCCGTGGTAGACGCCTTGCCAGTGATTCCGTGCAGGCAAGCGCGAGCGTACATGCGATCTGCTTGGAATGCGGAGGTGGCGGCCTGAGACATGCGTGACGCAGGGCGCGGTGGCAGACTGCGGACCGACTGACGAATTAGTGGCGGTTGCAACGAATTGACGGTATGGCCCGCGTCTAAACCGTGCCCGCATCCAATCAAGGTCTACGAATTAGCGTAAATCCGTGAGCAACGTGCGACAAGGCAGACCATTTTAAATGACCACACATCCAGGATGAGGGCAATTACCCTCATTCGTACCATCCAAAGTGCCCTCAATTACGAGATTTGTTTCGGCTAATCAAATTTCAGCAAAGTATAGAGCGTCTTTTGATTAGTCAAAAACACTGTGCACTGAAACCCCAGGTGGCTAGCCATTGGTCGATATGCAGGTCTTTGACAACAGCAAGAGGGCTGCCAGCGCCAGACCTCCATTCCACAACAACGGAAGGCGCAAGCGACTGCAAACCTCGAGAGCGACAGCGATGGAGAACTGGAGTTTTATGGAGACGACTGAAGAGAAGAAGTGGAAAGGGATCAGTCGGCGCTTCAACCATTCGTGGGAATGCGAGCTCGCTATCGCCGTGACGGCGCGAGACGTAGGAAGTCTCCGTCAACAACCCTCTGCATGATGGGCCACGCGTTTGGCAGAAAGGAAGCTGTTGGCTCCAAGCCCAATAAAGATGAAGCGTGTCATGCGCCTCACCCCTCCGTGGCGTAACGAGAACATCATGTCCCATCAAGAGAAGCAGCACCCGACCAAGTGGAAAGAATACTGCGCGCTACCTGATGCCGAGAAGAGCGTCTTCTTCGTGGTTGATGCCATTTCCCCGGACACCGCGTCAATTGGATCGTTCGTGCGGCCAGTGCCAAGCGAGGTGACCACCGCTCTCTCGAGGGAGGATTTGGTGCTTAGCATTGATGGAGGTGTTGTTGTGGTGCTGATTGGCGACCTCTTGAGGGGAGACGACTATCTCGCAGCTCGTGGTTGGGCACTGGTTGTATTTGGTCACTACTGGAAACTTAATTGAGCATGGAAGAGAGGGAACATCGTGCACTGCGCCTGGTGTACATGCAGCAGCCGGCTGTGCGCAACGAGTTTGACACACTGCCCGCGACGGCTTCGTTCTCTACGTGGGAAGGACGCACGCTTTGGAGGCGAAGACTGCTGGTTAGTTTGGACGTCCTGTGGAGGAATCGCATTCGTGATGCCGGGGACAGCCACGGTCGAGGCAGATTTCTTGTTGATCAGAATGCACAAGAACCCTCAGACCCTCTCGCCCACGGGCTTCTCGCTGGAAAGTATCCTGGATGTCAAGCCGTTCGACGCTGTGGGAGAGCCTGAAGCTCATTGTGGGGCAGCCTGAAGGCTATGACAAAGCTGTTGAGCAGTCTCGATGCAATGGGGAGGCTATGGAAGTGACCTACTGCGAGTTTAAACCACTGTCAAGGTTGCCCTCAAATAGCCGTTTTGGTAAGCCAAAAGTGTCCTCAATCAAGCAAATGTACATAATTGAATGCATGCCCTCATTTAAAGAGACGGGGCTGAATCTCCCGGAAAGGATGGCCAATCTTAGTGTTGGCGAACCGCACCCATACAACCTTCTAGTGTAGACCAAGCAGTCTGGTTTCAACACCGACTTGGTGGCGGTGCAGCGCTTCCTCTGGCTTGGCTTCTAGGTTCTGGGTCAGGATATGCGGGGCTACGCCGCGTCATCTCGGATGGCTACGGGGCGTCATTTTTAAACGGGATGGAAGGGAGAAGAAACACAGGCCCAGCCATCTTCGTTTGGCCGATGCGATGCGAACCGAGGCCTTACTCTGCCATACAAACCCCAAGACAATGGCCGTTTAATCCGCGGTCGCCATCAGGTTAGAGGGCCCGCTCTGTCCATGCTCGCTTGACCGGAGGTTCTTGTCCGCGGCTGTCTTCGAAAGCGTTTTTATTGTTACTGTCCTTCGAACCAAGTCTCGTCACACAGCACTCACAATTGGGACTATCGCCTGTCTACTCTAAACCCAGGGAATCAGCGCGCCCGTCAGGTGCAAGAGAACTTACGCGTGACGCGCGTCGGGCCAATCACTGGCCGCCATTCGCCCGACCGACGGCGCTTGACGTTGTAGCCAGGAGTCGCACACGTTTGCTGTCACTTTGGAATCTGCGAGAGATCACACAAGCCGAGAAGCGTAGACGAAGGCGATCGTCAGCCCAGCCCGCCATGTCCCCAGTCACGAGCGTGGGCTTCCTCGGGTCGGGCCTCCTGGCCGAGCGTGTGGCGCGCAGCCTGGTGCAGAACGTGGCGCCGGCGCGCAAGTTCTGCTACAAGAAGCAGCGCCTGGTGTCCACGCTGCTGGCTGCCGACCCGTCCGAGGAGCACCGGATGGTCTTCGACCGGCTGGGCTTCACCACCACGGAGACTGGCCAGGACGTGCTGGCGGACTGCGACTTAGTCTTCCTGGGCACGGGCGCGCGCGAGGCGCTGGCGCGTCAAGCCACGAGCTGGCGGCCCAGCAGCTCCACGCTCTTTGTAAGTCTTCAGGGCGATCTGCCGGCGCAGCAGCTGGAGGCGCTACTGTGTCCCGGCGCCAAGGTCATGCGCATGATGCCGCGGACGGAGGGAGAGACGCAGGGGCTGTCGTCTCGGGCCTGGGCCACGATGCGTGGCTCCAACGTGAGCGAGCAGGATGTGGAGAAGGTCATGCGACTCGCTGGGATCTCGTCCTGCGTGGAGGAGGAGACGTCTGGACTGCTGGACGGGTTTGTGAACTCCATGGTGGAGGCGGCAGAGGTAGAGCACCCCGAGGAGGTGGCGGACTTTGCCGAGACGTACGAGATGGGCCGTGAGCTGGGCGTGGGCACGTTCTCTCGGGTGCTGGAGGCGACCCACAGAGAGACGGGCGAGAAGGTGGCGGTCAAGTGCCTCCCCAACGACGAGATGACCCAGGAAGGCTCCGACCTGCTCATCGCTGAAGTGGCGGCGCTCAACCGCCTCAAGCACCCGCACATCATTTCGCACCACGGCTTCTTCTCGGAGGACGACAAGTACCTTCTCGTGCTGGACTTTTGTCCTCGCGGCAGTCTGCGTGAGTTGCTGAACAAACGCCAGACGCTGTCGGAGCGAGAGGCCAAGAGACTGCTGAAGCAGATGCTGTCGGCGCTGGAGTACTGCCATGCCATGGGCCAAGTGCACCGTGACGTGAAGGCGGAGAACATTCTCCTAGCAGAGGACGAACAGGGCGAGCTGGTGGCCAAACTGGCGGACTTTGGGCTCTCGGAGGAGCTGCAGCTGGCCAGCAGCCGACTGCACGACACGTGCGGCACGCCCCAGTATCTGAGTCCGGAGATCGTCTCGGGTCGACTCTACGGGACGCCGTCGGACATCTGGAGCACGGGCATCCTGGCCTACATGATGCTGAGCGGCTTGGCGCCTTTCCAGGAGGCCAAGAGCGACGGCGAGCTCTTCAAGCTCATCAGTCTGGGCGCGCTGTGGTACGACCAGCCGGAGTGGCAGGCTGTGTCGCCTGCTGCCCGAGTCTTCGTGCAGCGCATGCTGGACATTTCACCCGAGTCGCGGCCGTCGGCTTCGGAGCTACTGGGCGACGCTTGGCTCGCGGACGCATGAGCACCGGACTGGTACCGGTAATTTATTATTATACTATGGAAGAGTTTTCGATCAAAATGAAGTCGAATTTGAAGTTTATGGATGGCCCTGTGCCTCTGCGCAGCGTCCTGAATGGCGCTCGTCGCTGCACCCGCTGTCGCGGCAGCTCGTCCGAGGGCGAGGCTGCAAGCGTCTACATCCTGGAGGCCTTGCTGGGTTTCGTCTTCGAGAAGACCCGTCAAGTCCTCGGCGGCTACGAAATGGACGGCTACGAAATGGACGGCTAAAGCTACGAGCTCAAGATCGGCGTCGATTGCGACGGACCATAGCACGATCGCTGGATCAAGTGCTTCCAGCCTTGCTACACGTAGGTTTCTGCGTCATGCGTCTCGTGCTTCTGCTTCTGTCTAACAAACGTTTTGTTTCGTAGCGACTTTCTTGGTCAGATCGCACGCGATTGTATCAAGCGCATACTTGCGAAGGACGCTGGGATAACGATCAAAACTGTCAAATCAGACAAGGTGACGTTCGAAGACATCGCGCAGTTCATTGTCGAGCAGTTGGCGTTCCTGAAGGTGCCAACAGCCCCCGTCGACCTCGTCCTCCTGGAGAAGACCTACGTCGAGCAAAAGGTCAAAACCAAGGCGAAGTCGTCTGTTCTGGCGAACGTCAGAAACGCTGAGCGCCTCCGAAAGGCGCAGGCGCGTGCGCCGCCGAAGCGTCCTGGCGCACCCTGCAGCGTCGCTTGGAAGCTATGCCACGGGGGCGGCAGGA
>JAADYJ010000458.1:0-20806 GCA_023338205.1 Halophytophthora polymorphica
ATCGCCGCGAGCGAGTGCAAGCGCGACCCAGTTGCTGCCCAGCTCTGCATCTGCGACTTGGCCAGCGAGATCGAATTATCATGGGGATCCCCACATTTTTTCTCCGTTGCGAAGATGGCATCCACCTTGGTGGATCCAAGCGTATCGGGGGTGGCAATCCAGTGGCTTCAAGATCGTACACGTCAATCCATGGCGGAACTTGGAAGCGGGCCGTGGCGATTCGGGACATTCACCATGGAGGGTGGGGACGGCTCGGTGCCGCCAGCTGCCACGTGACAGCGCCATCAAGCCAAGTGAAAGGCATCCTGGTCATGCGAAATTGCGTCGTGGATGGCTACCAAAGCTCGGAGGAACCAAAAATTATCCGATTTTCGGGCAAGTCGAAAGGCGTGCACTTCAGCTCTGAAGTATGCGGGACACGCGCGGAAAATGCTCGTGGACGAAGCTGGTGTCGGCGAGGCGGGAAGCTCAGTCCACCGTCCCCTGACTGACATTTGCCGGTCGACTTCAAGCAAAAGTTGAGGGTACATGTACTCGGCGGCGGTGCTGCTCTGCTGGTGAATTGGGTGGTTTTGCTGGTGAGAGCGAGCCGCAAATGCAGCGTACGCATTGCGCATACTGCTCTGCCCGCCTGCCTCCGAGACGTCGCTAGCAGCAGGAACTCGGTGGGAAGGCCATCGCAACTGGGCTGGAAGAATGAGGGAAGCTGCGAGCTATGCACGTCAGAAGGATCGTCGCAAAGCACTCGGCCGTGGCCAACCGAGGCGAGAACGCAACCGCGCGGCTTATATAAATCACTCGGCTGCACAGAAGAGACCTGACCGCGCTCTCCGCGTCTCCTCATGTCCAGCACTTCCTCGAGCACCTCCGTCAAACGGGCCCAGGCGGAACGATCTGGGCACTTTGGTGCATGTTGAAGTGGCGTTTCCATGGAAATTCCGCCATCTTGCCGGATCTCATACGGGAAGTGACACTTTGGCGCGAATTGTGAACTTTTGCTGCAAGTCTGGGGCTCATGTTGCTGGCGCTTCGAGCAGCGTCCGCGTGCGATGGCGAGTGCGGGCCAGAACTCGGGGCCCGCTTCGCAAACGGATTTGTCGAGGTTGGCGACATTTTCCGCCGCGTTTTCGCTCGGCGAGCGCAAATTTTGCAGTGAAGCCAAGGCAGCGCCAAGCCGGTGCGTTGAGCGAAAAGTATGGCCCCGCCAGAACCCCACGTTTGCGACGCGCATGGAGCCGCTCGCGTGCTTTGGATGCGCGATCTAGACTAGGAGCCATCCTCGCTGAAAAAAAGGAGGTTTTCGACTGTTTTTCTCAAAATGCTGGCTCCGAAATGTTGCGCAAAGCGCCGCGACGCGTCGGGCATAGTGGAGTCAAGTGACCTCTGACTCGCAGCTTCAAGATCGCGGCCCAATTTCACGAGAACGCAGAGAAAATACAAAGCAGAGCGACATATGCAAGCAGTCCAGCTCGAGGCAGCCAGCCCCACGTGTCGCCGCCTTTGGCGGCTCTGCAAGGCCGTTGCGTGGAGGTGGCGCACGCATGAGGCGCTCCGAGCTCTTCAGTATTTCATTTCCTGGCTCGAGCGCAGTTCACTCCTGCACAACGCCAACTCCGCTTTAAGTTGAGGAACCATTCGCCCACGACTCGCACAGGAGCTTCCGACCTATCGACCAAGAGCCTCGGACCATGAGGACTATCGACGCCCGCGTCACGGGCTTTGACTACACGACATTCCACGCCTACCGCACCGAGGTGGAGGTGGACGGCCGAGAATGGACGCTGGCTGTCCGCTACAACACGTTCTTCCAGTTCTACACTCGGCTCACGGCGCTGGAGAAGCACTTCAGCGTGGCCTTCCCGCCCAAGGGCGGGCTCTTCTTCTCGCCGCCGCCCGAGGAGCGCCAGGAGCAGCTGGACGAGTTCCTGCTGGGCACGCTGGCCTACTTTGACATGCGCGGCCACCCCAAGCGCATGGCGGCACTGCTGGAAGAACTGCTGGAGATCCCGCAGCACATGGCCGCCAAGGACGAGAGCGACGACGAGGACAAGCGCACGGAGCGCACGGCCAGCGAGGGCAGCTCCGTGGCCGACGAGCTGCTGCTGGACACGCCCATGCCGGCCCGGGACTCGGCCCACGACCGAGGGTTCGAGCCAAAGACATCCGCGGACGACGAGTCTCAGAGCCCCAAGGAGAAGGACGCGCCGCACGAAGGTGTCGACCTGCTCAAGGTGTTCAAGGCCAAGGCCACGTTCGTGAGCGGCGCCATCCAAGCGGCTGTGGTGAACACCATGCAGGAGAACGTCCAGGCCGCCAAGGCCGAGAAGACCAAGGAGGCCGAGACGACCAAGGAGATCGAGGAGAAAACGGTGGAAAAGACGGTGGAGGCGCAGGAAGCCCCGATCGAGGGGGAGCTGGAGGAGAAGGCGCCTATCCCGAAGCAACCGGCAGCAGAGCCAACTCTGGAGTCGACCGTTGAGACGCCTGCCATGAACCAGGAGGCCCCGGCAGCGGAGGAATCCGAGCCGACGGTCGAGTCCAAGCCGGAGACTTCCGTTGAGGGAGTCCAGACGGTTGCTGAACCGGCTGTGGAGGCTGAAGCAGTGGCCGCTCCACTGGAAACCGCTGCACCCACCGCTGAATCGACGCTCGAGGCGGCTGAACCGATGGAGGAGAAGGTTGCCACGGCTGTGGAGACTGCGGAACCGGTGGAGGAAGAGCCGATGAAGGAGAGTTCTGTCCAGTCGAACGACGTCAAGGATGAAGTCGAAGTCGCGGCTGAACCAGTCGAGAAGGCAGCGGAAGGAGACCACCCCGTTGTGAACTGGTTCCGCCGTCTCGGCACGTTCGGACAGTCTTCGGGCAGCGAGGAAGACGCCGTCAAGGCGGAGGAAATCGCAGCTCCGGGTGAGGAGGACGTGGCGGAGGAGGCCAACCCGCAAGGCGAGGAGCACGAACAGCCCCAGACGGAAGCGGAGCTGGAGGCCGAGGCCGAGGCCGAGGCGGAGTTTCTGCAGGCGCAGGAGGCCATGGACAGGCGTCTGCGCCCGTACCGGCACCCGGTCTTCTTCCAGTGCTTCAACTGCGACATCGGCACGTCGCGCTACTCATCGAACCGCCGACTCAGCACTGGGGTTCTTGTATGAGCCGCCAGCGCGGAGCACCGAGCGCAAGAAGCCTCCAGTAAGTATTAGCGAGAGCGCAAGCGGATGCATGTAGTCCAGTTGAGGATCACCTCATAGATTTCCCGAGCGTAAGTTATAAGAAACCACCATTCCACCCACACTCGTCGTGCAACGCAGCCTTTGTGCCGTCGAGCTGCCATCCTCGTGAGCCTGAGACCGCTCCAAAGCGACGACTCAAGTGGCCAGACGTCCAGCCACGAATCCTTCTCGGCCCGGAGAGAGTCTTCGAAGTACTCGTCGGCGTTTGGGCAAGCTAGAGACCATCCGCGTGGCCGCTTCCGCCCAGTGCGCCGCGCTCTATGGGGCTCGCCACCCACAAGGATGGCCTTGATATAGTTTGTCGACGCCTTCTACTGCAAGGCTGGCCTGGATCTCCGACCGTGGCAGCTCAAGTCCTGCGGACGTTGCTACGCGGTGGCTGTGCAGGCGCTTGCAAGGCGCTGCCACTCCATGTGCGAGATGTCTTCGTCTTCGCTCGCGTTGAGGCTTGTCTCAAGGAGGGATCCGCCGCTTGAAGCTTCGTCTGGCGCACTGGGGCCTGGCGAATGTCGCCGCAGCCACCCGCTCCGCTGTCTCCGCAGAGCGGAACTCGCAGCGAAGCTTCTGCCTATCACTCGCGATCTCCATTGTCGACCGAGGACCGCCCGAACCAGGCGCTGCCTCCAAATTGCATTTGCAGGACTCGAGACGCTCGCAGGCGACGCTGGCTGCGATCTATCTGCTGGCAGCGGGATACTCGCGTTCTGCGAGCGCGACAAGCGCAATGGCAGCACAAGGCCAGTGCTCCGCAAGCCACGGCTCATGTATCAGCCGGGCGTCCAGCAAAGTGGCGGCAAACGGAAGCAAGGAGCGAATAGACTCGCGCACAGTCGCACGCCCGATCCTGAACACATGGGCTACCGTCGGTGGCAAGCGGGCGATGCACCGAGAAGGGAGCCAGCCAGCCAAGCGGTGGCTGGCCTCCTTGCAGCTCCTAGTGCGCTGGAGCCCGATGCGGGTTGCCACCCACAGCTACAGCTCCGTCATGTACGCGGCGTACCTGGAGCTGGAGCTGGAAGACTTGATCCTGTACATGGTCTTGTCTGGTGGAGACTTGGCGGGATGTCGGGCCGCACAGAGCGCGGCGTTGTGGCGCCAGAGCCGGGGCGGCCGAATGAGGCGAAGAAACAGCCGAGGCAAGGCCGCAAGACAAGCCAAGCGCCGGTGACTGCAACGCCACACGGCGGCGTCAACGCCCGACGCCCCAGCCGGCCGGCCGGCCGGCAGGCACCCCGGACACGCGGCGCCCGCATGGCGTGCGCATTGTGCGCGCGGTTCAGATCTTCCACCGTGGGCTTGACACATCACCGGCGTCGCCGGCCCGGGGCCGGCTTTCAAAGCGCAGCACAACCGCACACCGCCTTTCGAGCGTGCCCATCGTTTTCACCTGGTTTATGGCTGCTTTTCAAAGCCGGGGCCGAGCCCAGGCGAAACGCGGAGCTGGAAAATCATGCGCATGCGGGCCGGTCATTCTAGAATCGTCCGCGCGGCCCGCACACCTTCCGAGCCTCGAGCCCCCGAAGCTGCATTTGCTATTGTCCCGCATCGGGCCGTCACCAACCTATTGCATCTCCCCACGAGGCCGTAGTAGATCTACACCATGGCGGATTTGACGACGCTCTCGGCGGAGGTCACGGGCTTCGACTACTCGGGCTTCCACGCGTACCGCACCGAGGTGGCGCTGGGCGGGCGGCGCTGGACGCTGGCGCTGCGCTACAGCCAGTTCCACGCGCTCAACGCGGCGCTGGCGGCCGGCGACAAGAGCTTCCGCGTGGCCTTCCCGCCCAAGGGCGGCTTCTTCTTCTCGCCCAAGCCCGAGGAGCGCCAGGTGCAGCTGCATGACTTCCTGCAGGCGGCGCTGCGGCACTTTGGCCCGCAGACGCGGCCGGAGAAGCAGCGCAAGCTGCTGGCCGACTTCCTGCAGGTGGCCGAGCACCTGGCGGCCAAGAAGGCGGTGGGCGCCTCGGACGACGACGCGCACACCACAAGCGACGAGAGCACGGAGGAGCCGCTCGAGGAGCCCGCCCCGAAGGCCAAGCAGACCAAGAAGGAGGAGAAGAAGGCGCCCGTGTCCAAGGAGGCCGCGGCCGGCAAGCAGAGCCTCGTCAAGGCTGCCATGAGCGCCGCCGTGGTGTCTGCCATGCAGGACAAGCCCACGGACGCCAAGGTGGAGGACAAAAAGGCCCCGGCCAAGGTGGAGGACAAGGCTGTTCCTGCCAAGAAGGAGGACAAGGCCATGCCTGCCAAGAAGGAGGCCAAGGTGGAGGACAAGGCCACGCCTGCCAAGAAGGAGGCCAAGGTGGAGGAGAAGAAGGCGCCGGTGAAGGTGGAGGCGAAGAAGGAGAGCGCGAAGACGGAGAAGGTGTCGTCGCCCGTGGTGACCAAGAAGGTGACCAAGACGGTGACGCGGACGACGTCCTTCACGCCCAAGAAGGCGGACAAGGCGGCGGAGCCTGTGAAGGAGGAGAAGGTGCAGAAGGTGGCGCCTGTGAAGGAGGAGAAGAAGGTGGAACCTGTCAAGGAGGAGAAGGTGGAGCCCGTCAAGGCGGAGGAGAAGCCGGTTGCCGCCACGGTGGAGGCGGAGAAACCCGTTGCTGCCCCTGCTGCGGCTCCTTCTACGCCTCAGAAGGCGGCTGCTGGCCCGAAGGCGGTGACGGCGGCCAAGGCCCGCAAGAACAAGAAGCGCGCGGCGGCCAAGAAGCGTGCCGCGGCGGCCAAGAAGGCTGCGGCCAAGCCGGCGGCGCCGTCGTCCGCGTCGGGCTCGGACTCGCCCGACGACGTGGCGTGCGTGGAGCACAAGAAGCTCTCGGTGGAGCAGAAGAAAGCGCGCAACCAGCGCCGCAAGGACAAGCGGAAGAAGGCGGCGGCCAAGCTCGCGGACAAGGACGAGTAAGGCTCCGAGCCCCTGCACCGCATGATCTGCCACGTCGAACCCCAGGTGCGTTGCATGTGGCGAGGCGAGACGCCACGCGGCTCCGGGAGCCCAGACCCGGCACGGAGCCCGCCAGTTCGCGCGCGAGAGTCCGTCCACCCGCCAGCAAAGCGTGACGTCCTTCACCGCAGCTCGTCGCCGTCGCGGCGCTAGCGCGGAAGGCTCGCGAGGGCGGTCAAGGTTATAAGTGGCCGCCGCGCCACGCCGCAAAAGCAAACAAAAAGTAGAACACCAGCCCATTCCCCCACACGCGCTGAGCTTTCGACTCGCTGTCGCTGTCGTTGTCGCTTGCTCCAATTCGCTGCTTCCAGCCATGCGGTTCGAATTTCGAGAGTCCTCGAATACCCCCTCAGTGGAGCCATGTTGATATCTCTGGACTTCTATTTTCGGTTTTCGACTATCGAGCGACTGTTGCGTTTTGATTGGCATGGCTGGAGACAGTTAGAGGTTGCAGTGGCTGCAGGTTGTGGAGACTAGAAGAAGACGCGCGTCATCTCCTTGAGGTCGCGCAGCTCGCTCTGCAGCGCCACGCGGTCGTTGCACTGCGCACACAAGAGGCCAGAGCGAGCGCAGGTTAGTCAGTCCGTCGTCTCCAGAGTCACGCAGCAGCCAGCACTTTACCATGGCCACGACCTCCTGGCGCAGCTCCTGCACGCGCTCCTCATCGCGCTCGCGGCGCGCCGCAAAGTGGCGACGCTGCGCTTCGAGCTGCGCGTCCTTGTCGGCGTCGAGCCGCACCAGCTTCTGGCGCAATTGGGCCACCTCGCGCTCCAGCGCCTGGATCTGCGCGTCCTTGAGCTCCAGGATCTTCTGCACCTCGCCCACGCTCATGTGGTCGCGCTGCTGCTGCTGCTCCAGCTCACGCAGCTCGCGCACGAGCTCGCTCTTGGCCGTGAGCTGCCGCTCCAACCACAGGTTGGCCTCGCTCAGTGCCGACGCCTGTGCGCGCAGCTCTAGCACGTTGGCCGCGTGCTGCTTGTTGGTGGCCCGCAGCACGGCCACCACGTTCTCATGGCTCGACCGCATGGCGCCAATCTCCTTCTCCAGCGCCGCCACGCGCGACGTCCGCGTCGCCACGCCCCCAGCAGCAGCCGTGGGCGATCGTGGCGGGGACATGGAGGCTCCATTGCCCGCCGACGTGAAGGAACTGTAACTCGAACGCCGCTCCATAGTGGAGCGCCCCACATTGGCGCGTCGGAAGAAGAGCGGCCGTTTTCCAGGACTGCCCTCCAACTCACCCGCCTGCCGACTCGGTGACAGCGACTCGACAGTCGTGAGCTCCTGTTGAAGGCGCGGACTTCCTGGAGGCTGTCGTCGAGCACGTGGCTCGGGGGCGGAGACAGCAGAAGCCTCGCTCTGAGTGTCCGTGTCGCCGGCATCGTCCACTGAAGACGCGGTGGTGCTCCGTGGAGATGAGGGGGGACTCGCCTCGCTCGTGTCACTCACTAGCAGTCCCAGGACGTAGTCGCCAGATCGGAAGCTGGCAACGCGGGAGGGCGACGGAGGCTTGATCTGCAAAGATCGCGTGCGAGTGTCGGTGACGTCGATGCGGAGTGCCCGGAAGCTGGCAGCACGCGCCGGCGAGGACTTCTCCGGTGGGATAAGTAGAGGTTTGACGTCGTCCTCTTCCCGGGTGCCATCAGCTACGTTGACTGAAGTGGTCGTAGCTGCTGCACAATCCCCCGCAGGTTCTGGAGCCGTCGGCCGTGATGCTGGGGGATTAGCTTCCGTGGCGGACGGGAGATTGTCGCTGCTGCCACCGTCGAGCCACTCGTCGAGGTCCACGACCTGTGCTTCGAAGCTGGGGGTTTTGTCAACTGAGTTCTTGATGTCTTCTACGTCGTGGCTCTGGTCGTTGACTGCGTCAGCTGTAGGGCTGCTTGCGGCTTTGAAGCTGGACGTGCGATCCCATAAAGAGTTGGAGGAAGGCAGCTTGAGTAGTGGCACGACCGGCGAGCTCTCTTGCTTGCCTGTAGTTACTTGTACGCGCTCCGTGACCGGGATCTTGAAACTAGCGAAGCGGTCTGAAGACACAAGCTCCGTGGAAACCGCTGAGGCTCGCATGGGCTGGACCCGAGCCTCTTCTGCGCCACCCTCGATCCGCAAGTCCACGTCGATGATCTGGGCTTCGAAGTTGCTTGCGCATTTGTCCGGGGGGCTCTCAGGCGTTTTTTGGGCTGGAGTGACGCTCTCGCGGGAGTTTGTGGCCTCGAGAACCTCAGATCGGGTACTCGATAGCTTGATGGTACTGCTGGGCGATGCGGAGGACCCAGGAGAAATGGCTGGAGCGGTGATAGCAGGACTTACCTTGCAATTGCTTTCGACGGTTGCGCGGTTCGTAGCTGGCGGCGCCTTATAGCTGCTGAAACGCCGTTGCCACGTCGGTGTGGCATCCTTCGCCGAGTTCGCCTGGGTGCTGTCGCTGGTCGGAGGTTTGTGAATCGGGGACGGCGCTCTCAAGCTGCTGGTTCGTCGTTCGTGCGTCGGCGATAGACTTGACAACATGCTCTCCTGGAATTTCCTCGCACCAGGTTTGGACTTGTTAAGTGTGCTGGTATCGACAGTGAGCACACGAAAGCTCTGCGTCCTATCCGGAGATGTCGATGACGTGGTTTTCATGCATCCGGCGTCGCTGGGAGAGGCTTTGGCGCTGTCGACTCGCTGCGCAGACGTCGGCGATGAAGCCGTAGGCCCGTTGTCTTGGGGGGTCTTCACATCCCGCTTGCACTCGTCGGCCGTGCCACGATTGCTTGGGATCGTCCGGAGGCTCTGGGTTCGATCAGAAGTTGAGGGGGACGGCGGCATCGTGCGTTTCGTGAGTTTGGCGCCGGCGGTGAATTGCTTGTCGTTGTCGGGCGGCGGTTTGAAGCTACCAGTGCGATTCGCTGCGACTTGCTTGGCATGAGAAGACTTTGGCGAGGCCGGGGGCGACGAGAGTCGTCGCTTTTCATCCGGTTCACTGATAGTGGACTTGACCGAGTTGGTGCCTCCGCCGTGGGGCAGACCTTGAGAGAAGGATGCGAATCGGCGTAGCGGGGACGGCGGCTTGAGTCTCGACTTGCCCGTGGGTGACGCCACTAGACTTGAGGCCCCGAAATCTCCACCGTTTGGAGCGGCGGAGATGCCATCGGCGGACGGGCTGCTCGGCCCCGTGGCCTTGAGTGCGATGGAATTCAAGTGCTTGCGGAAGCTCTTGAAAGGTTGTAGCAGCGACGTGGCTGTGGTGGCAACCGTTCCGCTGGGGTGCACAACTGCGGCCACGGCCTCACCTTCTCCGCTCTGTAGATCAGTTGACGCACTGCTGCCGCTGCTGCTGTTCTCGTCGGTGACGGGGGACGGTGGGTTCTTGAGAGAACTGGCCGGATCCACGACGCAGTAGATCTCCTTGCGGCGCACGAAGATGCCGTGGTTCGGGGCACAGTCGAAGTAGCGCTCTGCACCCCATGTGCCGTCGCCGTCGCCCTTGGGCTCGTCCAGAGCCACACCGTACCATTCGCCAGACTCGTGGGCCAGCTTGCCCACGTAGCACACCCAGCCGCCGCGCCGCCGAGAGATCACGACGCGACTGCCCACGGGCACTTTCGCGAGCGGGGAGAGGCTCTGCGAGCCCAAGAGCGACGCACGCGGCTTGGGGATCGCCTTGGACGTCATGGCGCGTACCAACCAGCTTCACCGCCTTCAAGAGTGGGCCACGAGCCCCGAGTGCAGAATCTGACGGCGGTTCCAAGACCTGATCTCCTTTTCCGGTAGTGCCTTGACTCAGTGAGCTGCTTGTGGTGCCCCACGCTATTGAACTCGACGTTGAGGCTGGAAAGTGCTGTGGTGAGGGCAGAGGACTCGGCTCGTCCTCGAGCGATCACCCGGTGGAGTTGGTCTGTGCCCACGCATAAGATCGCCGAGGTCAATATTCGCCGAGTCAGCTAGCGAGGGCCGATAGATCTCCAGTCCAGGGCGCTAAATAAAGCCGAGCAGCTACAGTGTTTCCGTCGAGAACAAGCGAAACGAAGAAGCTACTGGCGCCACTTGCGCGCCATTCGGGGTTCGCTGGGGCGCCGCTCAAACGCTTGTGAGTCCTCAATGCAGGAGGAGGTCCAGAAAGGGCGCGGATTGGAGACTATTTGGCGACAGCGCTGATAACGTGGACGGCCTCGCGGTGGAAACACAAATGCCTTGGCATGCAGCGTTCCTGGTCAACGGCTTCGACAAGGCTGTGGGTGCCGTGTACGTTGCCAGCGAACGAGCAGCTCCGAGGGTCTCAGGCGAGCCAGTGAAGATGGAGTGTTGGCTCTGCAGTGGTGAGTTCAGTCCAGCGGCCACACCCGCTCGAGCCACCCACCCGAGGTCGTCCATGCGGTCAACAGCGGCGTTTCTTGGGCCACACACACAGAAGTCAACTGGGAGTCACCCCGGCCGGAGCTTGGTGCGCCCTGGTGGCTGGAAATGCGCAAACAATGCAGGCAATGCAGGCGGTGTTGCCGTGTACGTGTAGCCTGTGGGCCAACGCTGCACCGTTCCGTAGGGACAAGACTCGGGGACCCGACAACAGGCATGCCAAGCGCTGGCGAGGTATTAAATCGGAGTTGCGGCTGCGGACAGAAGGACTGTCAGCAGAATCCGAGCGCAGGCAGTCGCGGTGCCCCCTTGACGAGCTCTGCCCGTGTTGACCCATGTGCACTGTCAGTGCGTTGACACCGGGTCGTAACGACACATTAGATAGCCACTCGATATGCTTTAGGCTAGCAGCTACTTCCTCAAGTCTTGGCTAGCCGAGGGACAATGGCAGATGCTATAACCACGAGATGCCTTTCAACTCTGGGTGGACATGGCTTCCTTGTTCACTTGCCAAGCGCTGGTCTGTGTTGGTTGCGTGAAACTTATTTCAGCCAAAACCGGGGGTTTTCGTTGAAGGTTTTCAAGGCGGTATACCCTGCCGAAAGCGATAGACTGAAGAACTTACTTCAAATGTGTGCTTACTCTCATAATGAATACCCCGCTCAAATCAACAGCGGCGCGCGTCTTTGCGGCGTGCTGGCGGTCCAGAGAGTGGTACGAGCTACGTAAATCTCGAGTTCACTTGAATTATCAGCCAGTAAGATCCCTCCTTTTTTCTTGCAGTTTATATAGAAGCGCTGTGCTTGTTCCAGCCCCCTCTTGGCCATTAGCATTTCGCCGACCACGCCAAGCAGCAAGAAGAAGGCGGATCTGTCGCCGCGTCCCGCCTCGCAGCGGACATGTACACGTCCCCGGCGCCGCCCGCGCGCTACCGCGGGGCCGGCGGCCACCCGCCACCTCCAGTACCAGCGGAGGCGCGCGCGCGAGGCGCGAGCAGGAGCAGTTCGCCCGCGACGCGTCGAGTTCCGCCTCCGAACGCCTCGCGCGGGAACGGGACCGGCAACGGGGCGCGGCACTGGGCGGACGAGGACGAGGACGGCGGCTTCCTGTCGGCCAGCGACCTGGTCAAGAGTCTACAACCCGTGCCGCGGCGGCCGGCGCACCACGCGCACCACCGCGCGGCCGGACGAGCGCGGCCGCCGCCGCCGTACGGCGCCCCCATGCAGCCGCAGCAGGCGAGATACGGCCGCGGCCGCACGCCGCTGCGCGTGGACGAGTCCTGGCAGCCTTGTGGGTGGCGCGACTGCTCTTGTACGTGCTGTTGGCGTCGTGTGCACGCGTGTGGCTAACGGGGGACGCACGTGCTGGTGCTTGTTGCGGTTGTAGTGGAGGCGATGCCCGCCAGCGTTGGCTTCCAGGAGTGGCCGTTCGACGCACCGCCGGCCGAAAGCGCGAGCTCGGTGGCTCCAGCGGCAGGGGAGCGGCCCCCGCCGGCGCTGGACTCGTATCTGGGCCACAACCCGACGAACATGCGGCAGCGTGGGCCCGAGACAGCGGTCCGAGGCGGCCGGATCGTCGCGGGTCGCAGTGTCAACGACCGGATGACTGCACAGACCGACAGCTACGATGCCGACTCGCGCAAGCTGGAAGAACAGGAAGAGCTGGCGCGGCGTCGAGCGTACCAGGCCATGTACGAGCACCAGCGGCAGTCGCAGTATCAGAACCAGTCGCACTTGCAGCAGTACCAGCAGCACCAGCAGCACCAGATGCGACCAAGCGCCAGCCAGACGCAGCAGTATCATCGCGCCATGCAGCGCGAGTTCATGAACCCGCGGCAGTATCGCCACGGTCCTCCCAGTACCGGCCAGGCCGGAGCTGCGTCTCCAGGTCCAGGTCCAGCCGGAGCTTCGTCGCCGTACTCGCGAGAAATGCGGCCGGACGCGCGTTCTCGAGGCAGCAGCACATCCTTCAACCCGCCGAGGCGGATCCCGCGCTCCATGGGCATGTCTGCTCCTGCGTCTTTGAGCGAAGCGTCCCGTTCCGCCCCCGCGATGGCCGTGACGCCGTTGGGGCCCACACAAGCTGCGGCCGTGGCCTTCACGTTGCGTGACTATGAACAGGTTCGTGGCTCGCGAGGAGCAACTCCGACTCGGAGGTACAACGCGCAGGACAGCCCCAGGTTTGACGCTCGTTTGGAGGAGATGCCGCTGGAGCCCGCGCCCATGGACACGTACCCAGGAGAAACGAGCACGGCTGACGGTCCGGAGGCTTCGCGTCGTGAAGACTACGCTCATGTTCGATACCCACCGCCGCAACAGCCACCGCGCCAGCAGCTAATGAGGAGATCTCAGCGTGGTGAGCAGCCCACGGAGGAGGCTGTAGGCAGCGAGGGTCGTCCACCAGCAGCGGGTTTCCAACGGAACGAGAGGGACGCTGGTGGACGTCCATCCCAACATGGTCTGGCACCGCCAAGTGCAGAGTTTGCTGGCGTGTTGGGCAAACAACCGGCCCAGGGGAAGTCTCGAGACGACGGAGAGGACGAAGACACGGACGACGATCAGCCGCTGAGTGCTTCGGTGTCTCGGCCGCGACAGGCGGCGACTGCGACCGACCGGAAGCCGAAGGCCAAGCGCCCGCGCACTGGAGACTCTCGTACGTCAGGTGCATCTGCGTCTCGTACAACGACCGGTTCTACACGTGAAGCATCGACGAGATCTGGGAAGGCAAAGGCGAGCAAGAGCGCAAGTAAGAAGGCGAGCGCGAGCGCCACTGAGAACGGTGACGAGGCCCCGCCCAAGCGCCGCTGCGGCCGCAAGAGCATGAACTACTCGTCGGAGCAGAAGCGCGAGCGCAATCGCGCGGCGGTGAAGAAGTGTCGGCAGCGCCAGGCGCTCAAGTACGAGTACCTGCAGCACAAGGCGGAGTCGCTCGAGTCGGAGAACCAGGCGTTGTCGGAGATGCTGGTGAAGAACACGGAGCTTAAGCAGGAGGAGCGCACGTCGCTCACGCGCGGCATCCAGATGGACATTTTGCTTAAGATCAAGGAGATCTTCACGCAGAGCCTGCCGAAGGACTTTGTGCTGGACGCCGACTCGATCTGGGACCTCAACTCGGTGCTGGCCGTGTCCATGCCGTCGCGCTGCTACTACGGCATCGAGAGCATCAAGGACTTCTGGCGCACGTCGCTGCGCATGCGCAACAAGGGCAAGATTCGCTCCTTCTGGGCCTGGCTCTTCCGCCTGCCGCCCGGGGACCGCTTCTCGGAGTTCGAGATCCAGCCCTTCTCGCCCACGTCGAACCTCTACTTCATCACGTGGACCACCAAATCCACGCCGCCGCTCTCGGGCTCCATGGTCATCATGTTCGGGAACGGCCACCGCGTCACGCTGCACGTCGAGTGCTTTGGCTGGCTCATCTGGCGCTATCTGCTCACGAACGAGCCGTTCCCGGAGTCCGGCATGGATTGACATGCAAACAGCAGCGCGTCTGGCGAGACGAACAAGCGACGAGGAACGTGTGGATGACGATCTGAACCCGGGGCGGCCAGTAGACGCAGGTCCGGCATGGAAAAGAGTTCAAATTTACTATATGCTAGGACGCGGGCAGTGTAACTAACGACCTTGCGGTGCCGGGGCAGCAATGCATTACTAGGCACCCACGAGCTGACCTCACAACTAGCTATTGGGCGAGTTAGTGTAGTGATCGGCAACACGTTGAAGTTGCTGTACATGTAGCCATGTCCCTTTTTATTTTCGGGTGCACAATTTGATTGGGTGATGTCACGGTGCGCATGTTGGGATTGGTTGAAAATAAGGTGCAGCCGGTCTCCGCGCGATGAAACGGACGCGTCGAGTGCTGCCAACCATCTTCTATCCTTGTGCCTGGCACCGCCCAGCGTCGACTGCCGCCGTGCTACATGCAGGAAAGCGGTGAAGACACTGAGACGACGGCATGCATGGCCACTGCGGAGCCAAATGGGAGCTCCGAGCAGCCAGACGAAGCCAGCGACGGAGAGCCACAAGCTCTAACAGCGTCTACCGTCGGCGAGAGCGAGAAAGATGACTCCGCTACAAGTACTGGGCCTACTGATCTCGGTCTCGACAGCTCGAACGCTGCGGAAATGGCCGCTCAGGAGCCTTCACCATCGATTACAGCGCAGG
This sequence comes from Halophytophthora polymorphica, assembly GCA_023338205.1. Classification (NCBI taxonomy): domain Eukaryota; phylum Oomycota; class Peronosporomycetes; order Peronosporales; family Peronosporaceae; genus Halophytophthora; species Halophytophthora polymorphica. The sequence continues at coordinate 14,649 of JAADYJ010000458.1, forward strand.
CAGGTGTGACGTCTGAGCTACACGAGGTACAAACCGCAGTGGAGACGGCAAGGCATGAAGTTCTTGAGCGAGAGGAGACAACCGAGACATCGTCCACGTTACCAATCAAGGACGGTAGCAATGAGAGCAGCGGTGAAGCTGAGGCTAAAGTACAAGGCACGGAAGAAACCAAAGAAGCTGAAGCAAACGTCGAAGCACAAGCCGAAGCCGACGCCGACGCTGAAGAAGGTGAACCCGAGCAAGAGTCTTCGTCGCCAGGCCCGGAGGTCGTCGTGTATTATGGAGAAGACGCAGCGCTGCCGATAAACCCGGAGCCCGCGGTCCCCAAGACGCTCAGCTGTTTGGAATCGGTGACGGCGCAGTTTGCCCCGGACACCAAGGTCGCGTGGGCGCAGATCTTCGGGTCTCGCTACGAAGACGATGATCAGATTGATGTCGACACCAATTTGTCCCTGGGTAATTGTGCAGAAGCCCCAATACGTTCCAGGAACGGTTCCATTGCGCCGAAGAACTCCTTGCAAGCGAAGCTGGAGCGGGAGCGCCGTTTGGACGAGCAGATCCAAGCCAGTCAACGCCGATTCCGCGAGCGACAACGGCGCGAGACAACTAGCAGCAGCAGTGTCAAGGACCGAACACGTGAAAACCCCACTAGACAGCGACCAGAGTCTCATCCTGCGGCTCAGACGTCGGCGCCTTTCAAACTGGCCGGACTGTCGCTCACACAAAGCCGATTCTGCACGGAGAAAGCACTCGATGAGACCTGCTGCTTCTTCCACCGTCTCCACGCCACCGTTCTTGAGGAGCCTGGAGAGCCTTCCAGCCAAAGCGTACATGGTGCCTATGTGACGCAGTGGGAGCTCGAACGCCTCATCCAAGAGCTGTTCGAGCCGCAGGACCTGACTTGCACGAGGTCGACGGGACGGAGAGGCACTCTTGTGACTCCGCTCGGACTGACAGACGACGACAATGCCATGCGAACGGCTGGAATCTCTTTGGAGACGCAACTCCAGGCTAGTTGGTTCCTCCCGTTCGGCCGCCTACCGCAGTTGCGCAGTCTTGTCATGAAAATCACACGCAGACATTTGAGCGAAGACAAGCTTGCGGCTGTGAATCGGGAACTGCAGAGACAGACCACGCTGCTGCCCTTGTGCGCCAAGCTCCAACAGCTTGTGTTGCGCTTCTCAGATCACATCCAAAGCGATCCGCTGAATCCGTGGCTCCCTTCCAAGCCACACACTGCCAAACCCGAGCTTCGATCATCAGTCGCGCGTGACCAGACGTTTCTCGAGTGCATTTCGGTGTTCAGTGCCGCCAAAATGGAGGAGACAACCGAGGACGACACGAGCGTCTTGCTTCTCCCACTGGTACGTGTGCTGCTGTGTCTCTTTCTGTTTTGTGCCAGACAAGCGCTGATTGCCACTTGGATGTGATCCAGCCCGAACTCTTGGCAAAGCTGCAGCCCTCGAGCGTCGTGTCGGCACAGCGACTGGTCTTCTTCCGCTTCTTGATTGAACTCGTGGCGGTGGAGAGATCGCGAGCTCAAGCCAAACCGATGGGGACTGTGCACCTGCCAGAGACGACGCATTCCAAGTCCAACGCGCCGAAAAGGATCGCCAGTATCGCCAGTAGACGTGGTGAAAGCACAGTAAAGCCGAGGAAGATGAAGCTCAGCAGCCACCGCGTCAAGAGCTCCTCCAGAAGTCTGCATTCCGATGCAGCGACCGAGCTGGATGCGATGAATGCACAACCTTCGTGTGTACCAAGCGATGGAGACATCTTCACACCACGGGTTTCGTCTACTTTGGCTCTTCAGGGAAGCCAACAAGGTGCGTCAGAGGCTGACGACGTGGAGAAGCCTCTGACAATTGCGCCGACGCAGCTGCAGAGCGAAGCAGACACGGAGATGCAAGGTGATCAAAGCGTCGCACCTGAAAGGCTGCTGCAGCACCAGCTGGAGGCAGCGATGCAGCGTCTACGAGAGGTACTGCCGTCGATCAATCAAGCTTCAGCCCACGATGTGGACCCCGCTATTCACACGACGTACCTTGCCGCTGCCGCCTGCCAACACAGCGTTCACCTCATGGTACGTAGACGATAGATCCTTCTGCTGCACACGCCAAAGTTCATCGTCCCAGCGCTTCCTGTCTCTCATATCTGCTGTGTCCTCGCGCATTACGCAGCTCGAGAACGATCTGGTATTGGACAATGAGATGCTGGAACGGCTCGAGCACTTCATCCACGCTCTCAACGCCATTGTCGAGAGCATCACACAGCAGAATGCAACCGCGAAAGTGGAGGACACAGAGCAGCATGGCCCAGTCGGCGACGGCCCGCGCTTCCCACCGGCATACCCGGAGTCGACCGTTGCAGAGGAGCGTGAGGGGAGTGAGACCAGCACGAACCACACGCACTTCCCTCCACCATACGTGAGCACCACACCGTCCTACTGGACCTACTCGCCAAGTATCCCGCGGCCCAAGTCCAGCATTGCCCAGTCGGTGAACAAGTCGCCAAGTTGCTGCGGACCGGCCAGCGCCCGCTATCGCGTCTGGCCTCGAGACTCGCCGGGTACGCTGCGAAGCTCTCGCTTGTGTGAATATCGCGGTATACTTGCTCTTCTCACACCGCTTTGCTTGTCGTTTGGCTATCATCGACGGAACTGACGGATGTTTGAAGGTGTTGGGGATTACAACATCCAACAGGGCGACAAGCTCACGTTCCAACAACGGCCGAGCTTCTCCTTCGGGTCTGTGAGTGGCCAATGCAGCGCTGGGAAGCATAAGACTCCAGGCGACGCCATGCATGGCCTACCATCTCGAGGAAGCCGCGGTGGGCCGAATCCCCCGCCAAAGCCTCGTCGATGGAAGAAGACGTCGCTGGCCTTCGTCCCTCCGCTCCTGCGGTCGTCCAGCAAGGCGAGCGGCCTGGACCAGCAGGACCATCTGACGGACGACAGACGCCATGCCGCGACACAATCCGACGGCCCGCAGCTTGGAGGGGGAAGTGACGATCGAGATCTCGACGAGATCCCTGGATTGAAGCCCGAGGGCGACGCTGCTGCAGCGCCAGGCGACGATAACCAACGCGGCGACGACGAGCACGTGGAGACGGACGTGCTCCAGGCACTGAGGCTGCAGCAGCGCATGTTCGTGGACGAGTTCGTGCAGCAGGTCGTCTCCAGGAAAGACGACGGTCTTCCTCTCGCCAGTACCAGCGACGTCCGCGGTCCGACTCGATCCAAGACGCACTGGACGTCCAGCCAACTGTCTCCGGGCATGGAGCGCTTGCTGCGACGACAGCGACGTGCCCCATCTCGTGCTGCACCTCGCGTCTCCATGGCCTTCAGCGAACTTCGTCCCGTAAGTTCCAAGCCAGCGGCGTCTTCCTCCACTGGTAACAAGGCCACGAAAGCGAGACGAAGAGCTCCACCGCCGTCTCCACCTCCGCGTCGACAGCTCGACAACGACCAGCACCTCGCGTGGGCCGCCCGCCTGAGTGAACTGTATCAGCCGCGAGAGGCCACGGCGTCCCTGTCAGCTGCAACGTGACGAGGTTGACCCCACTATCACAGCGACCGCGTTGCCACCGCCGTGGCTTGGCCAGGTTAGCTGTGTTGTAGCATTCATTTGGCGCGTGCATTAGACGTGGAAAAGCGACAGGTAGAGCTGCAGCTCCTTGGTGGCGTCCGCTTGCTGCTTCTTTGGCACAACCTTTGGCGTCTTGGCGCCAGCGGCTTCGCGTGCTGGCCGGGCGTAGGGCTGCTGTCTCCGTCGCTCGCGAGACCTGCTCTCGCTGCGCTTCTGCCCGCGTCGGGTCTTGCCCGCGCGGTCGTCGCTCGGCGCCTCGCCTTCGTCGTCGCTGTCGGCCATGAAGCTAGCGATGGCCGATAGCTGCGCATTGTGCTGGAAGTCGGGGGGCAGCCCCTCCATGAACAGCAGCGGCATCTCGTCCTCTTCCCGCTGCTCCATGTTCGTCTTGTCCGCGTAGCAGAAGTGGTGCCACCCAGGATGGCTGCACAGTGATTGGCTAGAAGATACCGCTGAATGGTATTAGTTACTACCGAACCAATCAGAACGTGATCGCGAATCAGCTCTGACCGAACACACATCAAGCTCCTTTGCTTATCACTTCGCGCAGATCCGCCGGGAAAGGCCGTCCTCCTCCTCGGCATTGCCCAAGTCTTCGCGCTCGAGCCACCTGCAGACCATGGCTCCGTCCGCGCAAGAGCACACGCCCATGCTGCCGACGCAGGCGCCGCGCACCAGCGACAAGACCCGCCGCCCGCTGCCCGTCGCTCTGGCCTGGGCGGCGCTCGTGGCCGCGGCGTTGATCCTCGGCATGAGCCTCACCCGATCGGCCGCCCCCGTCACGCTAGAGTCCGCTACCGAAGCGCTCAACATGGAGACGCTGTACCCGCCCAAGGCCGACGGCACGCGAGACATGCTGCAGTACTGCGAGGAGAAGTTCATCACGCAGGAGCTGGACCACTTCCGCGCCAATGGCCCGACCAGCGACGGCACCTTCGAGATGCGCTACTTCGTGTGCGCGCCCGAGAACTTCGACCCGCGCAACGGCTCCATCTTCTTCTACGTGGGCAACGAGGCCGACGTGACGCTCTACCTCAACCACACGGGGCTCATGTGGGAGAACGCCGCGGCCTTCAACGCGCTCCTCGTGTTCGCGGAGCACCGATACTTTGGCAAGTCTGTTCCCTTTGGGCTAGACGTGCTGGAGCACCTGGAGTTCCTGTCCACCCAGCAAGCCATGGCCGACTACGCCGTGCTGGTCGAGGCGCTCAAGGACGAGCTACAGACGGACGTGCCGGTGATCGGCTTTGGCGGCTCCTACGGCGGGATGCTGGGCACGTGGTTCCGCATGAAGTACCCGCACATCGTGGACGGCGTCATCGCCGGCTCAGCGCCTGTGGTGGGGTTCCTAGGAGACCCGGACCACCCGGCGGACTCGGAGGGCTTCAATGCGGTCGTGACCTTCGACATGTCCGAGGAGGCTGGCTCGGCGCCCAACTGTATCCCGAACGCCCGTCGAGCCATAAAGGCGGTTATCGTCATGGGGGAGACTGCATCTGGACGGCAGGAACTGGCGCAGATCTTCAAGCTCTGCGATCCAGACTCGCTGCAGACGCCGGAGGACATTGTGGTCATGGCTTCGGAAGCCTATGGCAGCTTGGCCATGGGCAACTACCCGTACCCGTCGTCGTACATCATGGAAGGCGCGAGTGTCTTGCCGACGTACCCAATGCGCGCGGCGTGCGAGTTCCTCGCCGACGACTTTGCTGAGGACGACGTGGCTGGGCTTCTGGCAGGCTTCCGCGATAGCATGGGCGTGTTCTACAACAGCACGCAGAGCGAGACGTGCTTCTTCCCGACGTCGTCGCCGGAGGAGGTCGAGTCGCTGTCCGCGGACGCGGCCAAGCAAGCCGAGATCGACCGCAAGGGCAACTTCTGGGGCTACCTCGAATGCTCCGAGCTCTACATGCCCTCCGGTGCGGACGGCGTGCACGACATTTACCCTGCCATTCCGGCCAACCAGACGCAGGATGACCTGGACTGTCTTGAGCAGTGGGGCGTGCGCCTCAAGCCGTACTGGGCGCAGACCGAGTTCGGCGGCATGAAGGCGCTGCGTGCGGCCAGCAACATCGTGTTCTCCAATGGCAACTTCGACCCCTGGTCGGCGTTGGGCGTCCTCGAGACGCTGTCGCCGTCGGTGGTGGCGGTGCCCGTTCCTGGGGGCGCCCACCACCTGGACCTCTTCTTCTCCCACCCCATGGACCCGCCTGCCCTCCAGGAGGCCCGGCAGATGGAGCTCACGCACATGCGTCGCTGGGTGGCCGAGTTCTACGCCTACAAGCAGCAGCTTGCCAAGGGCGAGCTGTGAGGCGGCATTCGACGTACTTCGAGCTGCAAGGCTTGTAGGTTTCTCGATGGACAGTGCAACTTCGCTGAGAAAGAGGAAGTGGAAGCGAGGATAATGAGGAGGAAAACCGGGTAGGGAACCCAATGAAGTGGAGTGGACGAACCTCATGATCGCAGGGTTTGTTGATGGAGGGGGGAATTACGAGGCATGCATGCACAAGACTTGCAGCGATAGATGCTTGGGTTTCTTTACTTTATCTGGCTGCGTCGTTGTAATCGCCGCTG
>JAADYJ010000459.1:0-20777 GCA_023338205.1 Halophytophthora polymorphica
CATTTGGTGTGTGCCACAAAAATGGAAGCACATAGAGTTTTCAAGTTTAAAATTGTGCACTCCCAGAAGAGCGCCATGTTCTCGACCAACACTCTGCTAGAACCTATCTTATGTCATACGCAGATTGCATCCTCCTGAACTTTATGATTTCCGGAATGCGCACAAATGTGGCGGCACAACCCAGGAGACGCTAGCGTGAGCCCAGGAAAGAGAACTCTTCTTATAGGCACCGTCCAAAACCTCCTAAGCTGTATTGCTTCCGGTATGCGCTACATCACAAGCGATGTGTCACATTCCGGGAACAATAAAGTTTAGGAGGTTTCAAAGAGATGGGCATCCAGGCTCGTTTCAAATGTTTCTTTTTGGCCAATGGGCATCCAGGGCCATCTTGGATCTTGGCGGAATGGCAGCCATAATGGCAGGATAAAACGTGCCAAATTAATTTGAATCATTCGTCGCTTATAAAAACCAAGTGCACGTCCCCTGGTTAGAAATTCCGGAAATTCCAACCAGGGGACGTGTACTTGGTTTTTCTATGGTGCCAGCAATCGCGAAGTTGATTGGCTGATTCTGGTCTGTGAACGCTCTTTATTGGCCAAATTGAAAGGGAATATCTCAACATTATATCTAATCAAATCGCGCTGCATGACGTGCGGCTACAAATACGATAGTTATAGCCGCACGTAATGCAGCGCGATTTGATTGGCTGGCTCGGTTATCAGATCCGCCAAGATGCCACCTTCGCTCGGCCTGGAGCTCTACAGCGGACGAAGTGCGACTCGAGTGCGTGAATGGCCATGTGTGGGGCCCTGTGCCTCTGCGCAGCGTCCTGAATGGCGATCGTCGCTGTGCCCGCTGTCGAGGCAGCTCGTCCGAGGGCGAGGCTGCAAGCGTCTACATCCTGGAAGCCTTGCTGGGCGTCATATTCGAGAAGACCCGTCAAGTCCTTGGCGGCTACGAAATGGACGGCTACTGCTACGAGCTCAAGATCGGCGTCGAGTACGACGGACCACAGCATGATCGCTGGATCAAGTACTTCCAGCCTTGCTACACGTTCCGCTGCCGCTGTAGTCGCAGCCAGTGTCGTTCGCTTGAGGAGCCAGGGCGCCGCGGGAGCCATGCAGGGAGGTTTCGAAGAGCCGTTGATCAAGTCCGGGGTTAATACTCAGGATGCTAAAGCCGGGTAGCTGGATGTCCAAGAGTCCAGTCTTGGCGTTCCGCCGCGGCAGCGTGTGCATCTCTAGCCGAGCACTGCAGGAGCACGCTGTCACAAACAAAACAATACCCTCATGGCTTGTCACCAAGCCACCTGAGCTTCCAAGCACCAACTGGGCTGGGTTTTGTGAACTTGAAGTCTTGCGGCAGCAAGTGAAACTTGCCGACGTATTAGTGAATTGGCTGCCCACTCGCTGTCACTTCGGCAGTCTACTGGGCGATCTTGCATCTGCAATCTATCGTTGCCACGCCTCCATCCACCACTACGCCCGCCCGGGGAATGGCGCCGGTTGCGACGGCACACTCATTCCGGTGGGTCGTGCTACCTCCTGCCATCGCACGTTTGGTTGGCACAGCAGCACGACACCTCTTTCCGCCCGCGCAGTGTGTGTATGTGGCGGCAGCTTCCTGTGTTGGTGTGGAGCCCGCTTTGAGTTGTGTGTGGCGCTCGCTTCTTCGGCTCGGGATGTTTTTCGCTGTCTCGAGCTAGTTTTAGCCAATTAGATCGCGCGAGTGGCCCACGAATGCTCTGCCAATTACGCGCGGGTAGCATACAAAGACGTAGATATCGCCGACAATCAGCAGCTGTCCGCTTGTGCTGTGAAAATGCATCTTTTGAGTGTATGTGTTTTGACCGCTCACTCCACGCTAGGAAGAACGCGAATAAGCAGCCTCCTGGAAACGCTTCTTGCGGCTCGCTGGTCGCTGTCTGCTGCCTCCGCTGCGCATCGTCCGTGCTCTTCGTCTGCGTCCACATCTCCCTCCGTGTCTTCCCTACGTGCAGCTCCCGTTGCGCTCGTCTCACGCGTCCGACAGCATGAACATGAGCCAGATGAACAAAGCCACCTCCAACCTGCACGCGGCCAACGCCACCAGCGTGGTGGGCAACTCCATCGCCATCCCGCCGCGCATGGGGGCTGGCGCCGGTAACGCCAACGTCTCCGCGGCCGGGGCCAACTCTGGCGCCGCAGCCGGCATGCCTGTGAACGTGTCAGCGGCGCAAATGAGCCAAATGGGACTCAATCACGTTCGCAGCGCTGCCTTCAAGCCGGCAGTGGCTGTATCAGTGGCTCCCGGGGCGAGCGTGGCGATGCCCAACGCGGCGGCGACGGCCGTGCCCAACACTGCAGGCGCCGGCGCGTTGCAGCTTTCTGGGCGCTGGTCCCTGGACCGCGAGGACTCGGACTCGACCAACGACTACCTGGAAGCCATGGGCCTGCCGCTCATCGCGCGCCAGGCCGCCGACAAGCTGGACCTGATGGTGATCATCAGCCAGACGGCTGGAGACTTTGTCATCACGCGACGCACGCGCATCTTCACGGAGACCAAGGCGCTCAAGTTTGGCCAGGAGGTGAACGTCAAGAACAACCTCATCACGGTCTCGGGCGACGCGACGCAGATCAAGACGGTCACGCAGCTCTCGGGCTTCCGCGGCGTGCTGACGGATGTGCGTACGCTGGACACGCGCGGCCGCATGCACGTAGAGCTCACGCTCACGCTGCCGGACAAGCCGCCCGTGGTCATCAACCGCTTCTTTAAGAAGACGAGTGAGTCCACGTCGCTGGAGAACCTGCCGGCCTTCGACATGAGTCTCGAGCAGTCCAGCGACGTCAAGCGCAAGCGCTAAGCAAGTCAGGGCGGTGGATCAGGTGCGATTGGACGGGTAGAAGGCAAAGGAGAAGGAGCTGCGCTGGGTGTGGATCAGCAACACGAAGCACGTGACAACACAAGTTCTCTTCCTCTTGTATATGCCGGTGTTCTCATGTAGTAGATAGTCGATTCTCAAGACGAGGACGAAAAGTGAAGGAGGATTATTCCCTGCGCAACATTAACATGACCTAACACGGACCCGACTCGACTCGACTGCCTACTGTCGCGCTCGACTTTCGCGACTTCTGCGATTGCGACTGCGACTGCGACGACGCCTGCGAGCGCATGTGCGTCTCCCTCCGTTCAGCTGAAGAAGAAGCCGCGCTGCTGGTCGAAGGCATCGAAGCGCTTGGCCGCGTACTCGAGGAAGTCAAAGTCGATCTTGGAGTGCGCCGCCTGCACTACGGCCCACATGCCCCAGAAGAGGTGCGAGGCCAGCGCAAAGCGGTTCACCACGTCGTAGAGCGCGTGGCAGAAGGCCTTGGACTCGCGGTTCTGCTCCAGCTGCGCCAGTAGCTCGGGCGCCGCCGTGCTCATGTAGGCTTTGAAGAAGGTGAACTGCTGCTCCACGCCCGGGTAGTTGGCCAGGTCCAGGTCGAAGCCGCAGTTCTCGCAAAAGTGGTTGGCCAGGTCGAAGGCGCGGAAGTTGTAGCCGCCGTACTCGTAGTCGATGATCTGCACGCGGTCCCAGCTCTCGTGGTGCAGGATGTTGCCACTCAGCATGTCGTTGTGCGAGAAGACCACGTCGTAAGCGAAGGCCAGCGCCTGCTTCGAGATCTCGTCCGTGTCTGCCGCTTCCAGCAGCAGTCGCCCGTCGTCATTCAGGTCCGACGGCAGCTCCGACTTGAGCCACTGCAACTTCCGGTGCATGGCCGGCAGGTCCAGCTTCTCCAGCGCCTCACTCTGCGCCGGGTCCCCCATCTCGATCTCGAAGGCCAGCTTCTCGAACCGCTCGATCTTCTCCCACAGCACGGGCTTGCGGCTCTCCGGGATGTCCATCTCGTGCATCACACCCAGCTCGCGGCCGATCATGCCGATGAAGTCCGTGGGTCTAGCCAACCCCATTTCCTCGGGCTCGAGCGGCCGGGCGTCCATCCAGCCTTCGATGCGGCCATTGATGAAGCGCCCGTAGTACGTGGGGGCGAAACCGCGCTCCGACAAGAGCGCGAAGAGCTCTGCAGTCCAGGCATACCGTTAGAATACGGGCGAGGGGGGGGAGAAGGAGAATAGGATGGCGGAGAAGTGAACCTACTGTTCTCCACGGTGCGGTCGATGAACTCCTCCGTGTTGTCGCCGTACAGGCGGATAAGCACCGACTGCAGGGCCACAGGAAGCACGGAGCGCCGTGAGTGCGTGAGTACGACCCTCGAAAGGCGCCAAAGACGCAGGAGGCTGCAGCTCAGCGAGTAGGAGTGCGCTCCCGACGCACCTTGTCCTCCCACATGAGGCGGTAGAGGCGGTTCGTGATGCCGCCCACTATGATCTTGACCGAAATGTCGTTGTCCGTGGCCTTCTTCCTGTTGGGGGGTGAAGCAGCAGCGGGCGAATTAGCTCCACGGCACCTACTCATGGCAGCAGACAGCTCGAGACGAGCGCAACTCGTCGACCAGGAGCGAGAGTGCAGCAGCCACGCACCAGTCGGGGCAGATCTGCTTCACCACGAACTTGGCATCGTCGAACTCGTCGCGGCCGTCCTGGCCCACGGCGTAGTCCAGACACGCGTCCGCGTTGTTCAGGTAGACGACTATGAGCATCAGCAGCGGCAGAAGCAAGCCACGTAGTCAGTCAGTACCAAAGACATTGACGTTTCGCCAGACGAGAGCGGCCTGCTCGTGGGGGCAAGAAACGTCCCTCGCATGCATCCAGCCCAGCCGGCCCTGGGCGCTCACCTTGCTTGCCCCCCATCGCGGCCTGTTGCAGAAAGACCCGCGAGCTCGTGTCCTCCTCTCCCTCTTCGTCCCCTTCGTCACTGGAGCTGGATGACGCTGTTTCTCGGTGGTGGTGGCGGCGGCGACGGCTTCCTCTGCGGGTGCGCTCGCGACGGGAAGAAGGAAAGTGGCGTCCACGCTGACGGGGGTTCTTGCGCAGGAAGAGCAGGATGCTGGCCGCTGTGATGGTGCACGACGCGGCCGAGACGAGAGCCAAAGCGCGCCAGTTGAGGTTCTCCCCCGGCATGGGCTCCGGTCTGCGTTTGTGATCTGCTGAAAGCCGCCGGTCTCTGAAAACGCGGGAGATCGCCAACCAGGCGAAACCGGCCTTGCGAGGGTCCAGGACGCCTATTTCGGCGGTGAAATCCGCTGAATCCGCCAATTCGGCACTGCCTCCGAGGTCCCATTTCAAAAGCACTGGTTTACGGGACGTTGTATACGGATAGTAATTACATTATCCGGTTTTTTCCGGACGTGAGACCTCCCTCCCATCTCCCGTTGAACAAGCGCATCCCCTCCGCCATGATGATGGGCCGTGCGATGACGCACTGCAAGTCACGGCCCCGATCGCACCCAGCTGGCGCACCATGTGGTCCACACACCCCTTCAAAGCACCACGTGGTCCACACACTCCTCGTCAACACCACGTGGTCCACACCTTGCTGTGTCTGTACCTTTGTGTGAACCACACTACATTTGCTTGCCGCACGCACCACGTGTTTGCCTAAAACTACGTGAAAGGCGTTTGTTTGTTTGTTTTGGTGTGAACCACCTTAATGTGGTTGTACGTTTTAGTGGGGTCCACCTGAATTACGAATCACCTCTAGCTTTGAATACCCTGTATTGACCGAATAACCTATTAGACCTGATTTGCTTCTCATTCGTTTTTGAATTTTGAACGTTTTGGAGGGAAAAAGCGCCGGGCGCAGCCAGAGCCAAAGCCCAGCAGCAAGCAAATTCAGGGCCAAGATCAAACCAAGGCTCCTATCGAGCCAAAGCTAGTTGCAGGGATCCATACGAGCGGCGACACCTTCTTGCTCGGCGCACTGAACTCGCCAGAAGCAGCGGCAGGCATGGCGGACCAGCCCACGCAGGAGCCAAAGACGCAGGAGCCAAAGACGCAGGAGCCAAAGACGCAGGAGCCAAAGACGCAGTCGCCGCAGCAGCAGCCTCGGGAGCTGGCGGCGCGGCTGCGGCGCGACCTCAGCTCGCTCAAACGCGACGTGCGCACATCCTTTCGGCTCTGCGGGCGCGACTTTGGCCTGCTAGGCGGCGAGCTGCTGGCAGCGCTGGCGAAGGGACAGCAGCGAGAACGGGCCGCAGCCGACGCCCTGGCGCACGAGCGCGCGGCTCGCGGCAAGCTGGAGACGCGACTAGCCGAGGTGCAGGGCAACATCCGCGTCATGTGTCGCGTGCGGCCACTGCGGGGATCCACGGCGACGAGCAGCAGCGAAGAGGAGGAGAACGCCAGTCCGGACCGACGGCGCAAGCGCGTGCAGGTGGAATCGGCGCAAGAGCTCAGCGTCTTCTCGCCCGTGGACGGCGCGCTGTACCGCAGCTTTTCCTTCTCGCGCGTCTTCCACGAGCAGCACTCCCAACAGACCATCTTCAAGGAGGTGGCGCCCATGGTGCTCTCGGCTGTGGCCGGCCACCACGCCTGCGTCTTCGCGTACGGTCAGACGGGCGCTGGGAAGACGCACACCATGCAGGGCGGCGGAGGTGGCGAGGCCGACCGAGGACTCTACGCTCGCGCTGCTGACCTCGTCTTCTCCACGCTGAGTCAACAGCAGCACATCTACGACTTTGCCGTGTCCGTGCGACTCGTGGAGGTCTACAACGAGGAGATTTACGATCTGTTGGGCGACTCGAACTCCACGTCCGCCTCTGCGACGACTACCACGGCCACTGCGGGTTCTAGCATCGATCGATTGTCCCCGCCAAGCACTAAAGGCAGTCTGGGCTCCGCTATGGGCTGCCACGTGGGTGCCACCAGCATGTGCGGCGGGAAGCAGCCAGCCTCGGCCGCCCTGGGCGAGATCCGACACGGAGAACACGGCGTCTACCTCAAGAACGTGCAGTCGGTGGGCGTGTCCAGCGCTGAACATGTCCACGAAGCTATTGCACGCGCCAAGACGAACCGGTTGGCAGCCAAGATCGACCGTAGTAGTCGCTCCCACAGCGTCCTACTTCTAGATCTGCAGCGCACGAGCAAGGCAAACGGTGAAGTGGATACTGGGAGACTGGCGTTGGTGGACCTGGCGGGCTCGGAGCGGCTACCCAAGACGGCCGAGACGTCACCGCTCACCTTACGCGAGTCGCAGCACATCAACAAGTCTCTGGCAGCCGTGGGGGACGTGCTGGCGGCGCTGCTGGCCAAGGATAAACACATTCCCTTCCGCAACTCCAAGCTCACGCACCTGCTGCAGGACTCACTGAGCGGGAGCACCAACCGCACACTGCTGCTTGTGCACGTGAGCCCAACAAGTGCCGACGTGAACGAGACTGTCAACTCGCTCAAGTTCGCGTCCCGAGTGAACCAGACGCAGGGCGGCAACGCTAAGAGACCCGAGCGCACGGAGATCAGCCGTCTGAACGGAGTGGTGCGTTGGCTTTGGTGGTGAGATGACCGTGTTCGTTTGAAGGCACCGACTAATGGTCGGCGGTGTCGCTTTTGCCGTTGCTGTGTATCTACAGATCACGAATCAGGCCTCGCAGATTCAAGCACTCCAGGAGAAGCTCGCGACAGAACTGGAGAAGCGCAAGAAGTACGAGAAGCGGCTGGAGGAGTACCGCCAGGAAGACCACCGGCGCAAAGTCAAGGAGGACGAGGCCAGGAAGTTGGCGCAACAGCAGACTGTGATCCCAGCCACGCCTGAGCAACAGCCCGGAACGCGAAGGTGGAGCCTTTACGCGCGGAAGTACGTGGCCCAGGGCCTGTGCTTGCAGTGCCGAACGTCATTGACCTTGTCATGACGATGAGTGAGTGACTCACGCTTTTGTTTGTGTGGTGTGTGTTTCTCCCAGGGAAAACATCAACAATTATCGAGGCCTGAACGGTATTGAGAATGTCGCCGAGAACATCCTGCGGGGCAACGCCTCGTCCAGCACCTCATCCAGCTTTCCCTTGTGTCCAGAGGGCTCGACCACTGCCAGTGGCAAACCCAGTGGGATCTCTCCTCCAACGGTGCAATCGCGGCGGCTCAGTTTGACGGGCGACCGAAAGTTGGCTAGTCTACCGCCTGTTGCTCGACGCACCCCACAGCAATCTTTGAAGCGGAAGAACAGCGCATCGGCTGAAGTTCGCAGGTACGACACTGCCTCTGATTTTGGCGATTTGGCTCCAGACTGACCAGTGGATGGCCTGTTTTATGGATTGATGGGCACAGCATTCTGAAGAAACAGCGAAGGACTGCCGAAGCTGACAGTGACAGCTCTGGCTCAAGCGGCAGTGACGTGGTCTCCATCTCCAAGCAGGTATCATTCGATCTACCCCAGACGTCGACTGGCACCTCGCATCTGCCTCCGCGCCAAACCAACAGCGCTTCTTTGCGTGCACCCGTGACTGCCTCACGAGTGTAAGTCTACCCTGTCTTATCACGCCTCATCCCGTTCTTGTGGCGGGCAGAAACTCACGTTCGTTCTCTTGCAGTCCCACAACAGGAGCCGTCCGAGTGCTCGCTCCGACGCGCACCGCCCAGAACTCGCCGGCGAGGAGAATTGTGTCGACGCCAGCGAAGCGAGACAAGCCCAAGTGGAACGGGGGATGGCGATGAACATCCGAAGCTTCGCTGCATCCAGAATCACTACCGCAGCAAGAAAACAATATCTTCACGAGCAGGACTGCACGCACGGCACACGACGCAGAGGCTACGGAGCGGATGCCACGGCTGTAAACTATTCCCCCCTCAACCCGGCAAACTATTAAATACTTCTGCTCTGCCCCGCGGTCATTGCCATGCGGAGCACGCGGTGCAGTTAACGTTGCCAACCCTCCCACCAGTTCAAGCAGACTGTCGGCGCGTTTTTGGGTTACCTCGTCAGACAAGTGCGCTCTCGGAACTCCGCTTGTCCACCGCGCGCTCGGTCTGCGAACGCTCCAGCAACTGCCGCGTAGGCTTCTTGCCACCCCGCGGACTGCTGGGCTTTCGCGGCATCTTGGACGTGTTTGCCCGGCGGAGCTTCAGTCGCTCGGCTCTCATGGCGGCTTCGTCTTTCGCGTCCACCTCTTTGCGAGCTCCTTGGAAAGCCTGTGGGCGTCCAACATAGAGCACATACACGTGGTCAGCTGGATGAACTTGTCACTTTCATCGCATACCTCCTTTCCCAGCAGCGTACCGTGCAAAAGGACGTGAGCGTGGTGAAGAACTCGGTCGGGTTACGCTTCGGGTCCTCGCCAAAGTAGTCGAAAACGCTCGAGACCTCTTCTCTCGCTGTTGTGATGCCGCTCGCGAGCTGCTCCATGTGTCCGCCGATCTCTGAGGAAGCGACGTGCATGGTCTTGACAGTGACCTCCACCGATGGGTCCTCCGTCGCTTGCTGCTCCGATCACGCGCATAGCATACATAGGAACGTGAGTGCCACCTTTCGTGAGGGAAAGCACCGACGCATATAAAGCAGGCGTACCTTTTCCAGCAGCCCCAGCTCGTGATTGAGGCTCTCAAGCCCCTTTTCAAGCTTTTTGAAATCTTCATCGATGGTATCGAACGACTCACGCGCTGCGAGAGGGACGCTGCGCAACTCTTCATGGAAGTCGAGCACCTGCGGGTGGTTCTTCTTCACAATCCGCACCAGGTAGTGCAGCACCGTCGTTTTCTGGTTCACAGCCTTCGTGTGTCCCAGCCGAAGCAGCGAGTCTACCGTGAACCCTCGGATTTCGTTGTCCTCCCCGCTCCCGTTCAACGTGTTGCCCAGCTTCAGCACGATACCCAGCAGTGTCTTCAGCAGCCGACTGCCCTTCACTTCTTCGCACGCCTTGTGCAGGTTCTTAAACGAAACTTCCAGCTCGGCGCTGCGTGTCGGAAAAGACAGTTTGTACACCAAACACTCCATGCGGGGCCCGTATCGTTTGACCTTGGAGATCTCTCGAATGAACTTCTCAGCCTGCGCACAAGAACAAACAAAAGCAGTGAGTTATCTGACGGATATACAATTCCCGTCCCAACAACATGAATGTACTAGCGCATACCTCGCCCAGCATGTTGACGTCGCCAGAGTACCCGGCCACAAGACCCACTTCTTCAGACGTAGGCAGGTACTCGTTGATGCCGATGAGCTGCTCCACCGTCAAGCCGTTCGGGTTGAACTTCATCACGGCGGCTGCGATTTCGCTGTACGACAACTTCACGCGCGCCAGAGAAATCGCCGCGTTCATGGCGCGCTTGCCGTCAATAAGCGTCACGGACTGCTTGCGCTTCATAGGTTTCGCCTGGGGCTTTCCCGCAGCCCTTTTTCCACCACTCCCCGTGTTCTTGTTGGCGAAGAAGAGCGCCTCCAGTTCATCCATATCCATGTCGAAATCGATGGCGTCGTCGTCTTCGTCCTCCCAAATCGTCTGCTGGTTCAGGTTGCTCAGACGATCCTCCGAAATGGGCTGCCAGTGCAGCTTCTTCCGGGCACGCTTGGCCTTGGACTTCGCAACAGGCTTCGCAGCGACACCATCCGGTGACAACTGCGACACCATGGCGTCGGGCCCAAGCTCCAGCGCTCGCTCATCTACATTGTCCGTCATCATCTTCTGCCGAACAGCGCCCTCAGGCATGCCCATCTTCAGCATCTTAAAATACTTGGCGTATGTCGGGTCTTCCGACAGCTTCGCGTCCTTCTTTCCGCCCGTTAGCTCCGACACGAGCGCGTCCGGACCCAGGTCCAATGCTCGTTCGTCAGCTCCCTCCGTCTTCATCTTTTGACGTACTGCACCCTCCGCCAGCCCCATCTTCAGCATCTTGAAGTACTTTGCGTAGGTCGGGTCGTCTTGGAGCTTGGTCGTGTCTCCTCCTGCCGGACCATCCAACTCGGAAACCAGCGCCTCGCCACCAAGATCCAAAGCACGCTCGTCGGCGTCATCGGTCTTCATCTTCTGACGCACCGCACCCTCCGGCAGACCCATCTTCAGCATTTTGAAGTACTTGGCGTATTTCGGGTCATCCTTCAGTTTCACGTCGTTCTTCGAGCCCACGAGCTCCGATACGAGCGCATCGCCACCGAGCTCCAAAGCACGCTCGTCAGCTCCCTCGGTCTGCATCTTCTGGCGAACCGCGCCTTCAGGCAGCCCCATCTTGAGCATCTTGAAGTACTTTGCGTAGGTCGGATCGTCCTTGAGCTTCACCTCGTCCTTGCCTGCCAGTGGTGCCAGCTTCGACGCTGGTGCGTCACCGCCCAATTCCAGCGCACGCTCATCAACGCCGTCCACCTGCATCTTCTGTCGAACAGCTCCTTCGGGAAGACCCATCTTGAGCATCTTGAAGTACTTCGAGTACACTTCGTGGTCCTTCAGAAGGACGTCGGCTGGAGCTGCATCCGACCCACCACTCGGTTCTCCAGACTTCACGACCGCCTCCTCAGAACTGTGAACGCACTTGATGTCATCCTGCAACTTCGACACGTTCTGAGAGTCGGCAATGCGGCCCTTCACGTCGTCGAAGATGGCCTCGGGGCCAAGGTCGACGATAATGGGGTCCAGACCATCCATACTCAGCTTCTGCTTCACGGCTTCCTTGGGGCATCCCATCCGCAGCATGGTGAAGTAGCTCTGGTACTCCGGCACGTCCTTCAGTTTGGTCTTCTGCGAGTCCGGGGGATGGTTCTCACCGTCGTTCTGTAGGGTTGCATTTGGTGCGAGAGGCTTCAGTGTCGACGTCTCCACCCCATCCCTCCTCATGCAGTTCTGGACCGCTTCAAACGGAACACCCTGCTTGAGCATCTTCGAGTACTTGTCCGCGCCGTCTTCCGTGCTGGGTTCAGCTGATTCAGACGGGCTGGATTTCTTAGCCGCCTTGATCTCGTTCAGCAATGCCGAGTTCAAGTCCAGCTTTGCCGGGGGAGGTTGCACACCGGTATCCCCCCTCGTCTTGTTCTCTCCGTTTGTACGGCCTCCAGAAAGAACACTGGACAGTGACAATGCAGCGGAAACAGCGCCAGCACTAGCTGTTGCTGACGCTTCCACCGCCGCTCTTGTTCCGGCGGCAGCGGCATCTGCGGCAACTGACGCACCAGGGTTCTTCGCCGCTCGCATGAGGTCCTCCACGGACAGCCCGTTGGTCGACAAAAACTCCTTCAGCTGGTCGAATTCGTGGGACTTGGACTCAGACACCTCTTGCTCAGCAGTCACCGTTCCATCAACAGACACCGATCTGGAACCGCGTCGTTCTGACGTAGTGGGTCCGATCCCGCTGTCCAGCGACCCACGCACAAGGCCCGCGTCCATGACGTCCTGAGGGTTCGCCGACATGTCTTCCGATTGCGATACTGAAGATCGTCTTGACGTGCTGGTGGCAGGCTCTCCACCGACCCACGATGACGGCACCAACTTCATGTTGGACGGGGTCTCTCCAACCAGTGAGTTCGTCGGAGATAGCGGTACCGCGGGTGCGCAGGCGTCGCACTCCCACGCGCTGAAGAACTTCTTCACATACACTCCGTGGTTGGTGCGGTCGCTCATGGTTGTCAGGCCGAACGGGATCTTCCGCAGCCCGACACATGTCGTGTGGTAGTATTTCCCACATGGACCAGTGCACTGGACGATCTGCGGTCGCATCATGTAGTCGTCCTCCTTGCACGTGTCACATAGCGCCGTGTCCACCGCCGTGGGTGTCGAGTAACGCGAGCGCTGCGACTGCATCGCCACAATTTCTGCTGTTGTCTGTCGACGCAGTAGCGGTGGACGCTCGATGCGGCCAACAGGTGATTCCGCCCTCTGGCTGTTCCTCGCATCCTGCTCTTTCTTGGCCGCCAACTCCGCTTGTTCCTGGGCGAAGCAGGTCGACAATCCAGCGGAATGCA
Source organism: Halophytophthora polymorphica (assembly GCA_023338205.1). Taxonomy (NCBI): domain Eukaryota; phylum Oomycota; class Peronosporomycetes; order Peronosporales; family Peronosporaceae; genus Halophytophthora; species Halophytophthora polymorphica. Next base: position 12,792 of record JAADYJ010000459.1, read on the forward strand.
AGAGGTCCAATGCCGTGTTGGGCGCGTTCTGCGAGCACTGGAGCGCAAACGTCGTGGGCGTCTCGCCGAAGCCCATGCGGATGAAGTTAGAGTGCATGGCTGGGTCGGGCAGCACAATGTGGTGCTTGGTAATCTCAACGAGTCCTTGGCGAACAGCGTTGTTGCCCGTGTAGTCCACTCGTACCGAGTTGCGACGCTTCTTGGTGTTGTTCTCGTGCAGCACGAGGTCCATGGAGAACTGCTCCTCGTCGAAGCCGTGTTCGTACTGCTTCATAAGGTCCAACTCGCCCTTCTTCAGCGTCACAAGGCCCGGTGAGAGGAACCAGGTCGAGTCTGCGTAGCGGAAGAGAACCCTCGAGGACGCGTCGACCTCGTCAGCGTTGTCGTAGTCGTCGCCAAAGGAGCAGAGGATGGAAAACCCGCCGTCCAGCTCGATGCCGTTCTCCCAGAGCACCGCAAAGAAGCCATCTTCCTCATTCCAGTCCAGTACAGGGGTGTCGGCACTGTCACCCAGATGCATGGCGTCTGTGGAGAAGACAAGCCGATAGTCGTCCCAGATCTGCACACAGGGCTGCACCTCCACCGGCAACTGACGGAAAATGATGGCCTTCATGAGCAACGGCTTGTCGTTGGGCGCCTTCTTGGCGTCCAGTACCTCGTGGAAGCCCGAGAGAAAGCGCTGGATGGACGGTGGCGTCTTCTTGCGCAGCGCCTGCGGAGTGAGCGACTTCATATCCCAGCGCTTGCGGTAGAACTCCACGAAGGCGTCCGTGGGATCATCGGCCAGTCGCGCAAAGAGCAGATAGCAGGCCACCACCACGCCACTGCGCGTCTTGCCCGTCTGGCAGTTGATGACGGCCACATTCTGCGGGTCCAGCGCCAGCCAGGCAAAGATGGCGTAGCAGATGCGGAAGATGAGGTCGAAGGGCGGCGTGTGCGCCTTCATGCCGTCGCGCTCCCAGTTGAACTCCAGCATCTGCTCGTGCAGCTTGTCCGCGACGCTCTGCGGCCGCAGCAGCTCGTGGTCGAAGTCGTCTGCGCGCCAGCTCTGCGAGTGCGGCCGACGCGCAGGCTCGCTCGCGCGTCCAAAGCCGTCGTTGTCGCTCTCACTGTCGCTCTCAGCATCCTCCAGCGCGTTGAGGTTGAAGAGCATGAAGTGGCCCTTGTGGGTGGCGTCCAGATACTGCGCCAGCTCGTCCGCGTTCAGGCGGTTGCTCTTCTTGTCCGTGGGCGCGTCGGCCGGGAAGCCCGCCACCACCAGGCGCTCCGAGATGAAGGTGAGCCCCAGCGAGCGCGCGTCGGGTGGCCGCACGTCGCCCAGACTGGCGCGCCGCACCAGCCGCACGGGGCCGGCGTCCAGCACGGAGCTCGTCAGGCGGCGCAGCGACTCCATTCCCCGGACCGACTTGGCTTGGCTGGCCACAGTCGCTCTCGAGCTCTGCTACTAGTGCTGCGTTTGGCTCTTCCAGACCAAAATGCCAACTGAGCTTCGGGACGTCGCGTCCCGTCGGCAGTTTCTACCAGAGTTTGTATGCGACGCTTCTCTTGATTTGCAGCCACTTGTTCTCAGCGACTCGGGCCAGAGACCGGGCGGCGACGCACAAAGCCCGGCCGGCTATTGGTGAAAATTCGCCCGGGTCGGATCACATCCGATCGGATTGGGCCCGAAAATGCGGTCCACCGACCGAACGAAGGGCTCGAGGCCGCCATGGAGACCCTCTGGCCTTCTTGCTCGGGTGGGGGAGTGGGGGGAGCTCGCCTTGGACCTTCTTCGGGTGCAGTCCGGGACATGACGGCGGATCTTCTCCTTGGGTCTGCGTGACCAACGGGCCAGCGCGTTCCGCCGCTTTGCCGAGCCTGAAGCCCGCCAGCCAGACGCTCGCGGCGGCGGCGCTGGCCCCAACTGGGCCACAGTTCCGTTTCGGGGCAGAGCGCGGGCTCGCGGACTTCTGCGACCTTCGCCTCGCCCAAGGCTGCGGCTGCGCTCTTGAGTAGAGACTGTGCCAGTGGCGGTGGGGCGCGAAACGACGCGGAGCGGAAATACACTCTTGCATAGTCCGACGAGCGGACTTCAGGCCAAAGGCATGCAGAGCAACGCGCAGAACTCCGCGCCAATGCAAAGCCTGCAAGCCGCGTACGACTGGGTGTGTCTGGGGCCTCGAATTGCAGCATCTGGACGTGTGGGGGGATAACTAGCGCGGTGTGCATTGCGAACCCATAGGGATGACGTCGCGGAGCGCACCAGCGAAGCCTGGAAGTGCGTGATAGAGCGATGCGAGCGGTTGATGCGACTGAGAGGTGTTCAATAGTATCTATCTCTTTCTGTCTTGTCGACTGTTCTGGCAGGGCATTTGGTGGAGACACGGAGGCGGGACGACTGCTCAAGCGGCTCTACTGCGGGAATACCAAGCCCAAAGTGTCGTACCCAAGTACGTGGTCCTGGCTGCACAGACTGCCTTTTGTGTCGGCGCTCCGACTGGAAGCTCAAGTGGGCTACTTCCGCTTGTTGCAGAGCTCAAGACGAAACGGCGGGAAGCGCTACCGGCCTCGCCCTTCATTCCTGGTGGTGGAGCCGTGGGGGCCGATTCACGGACGCACCACTTGGCTGCCAAGACCTCTCACCGGGCCATTAAAGCCCCAGCCTTCTCCAAATTTAAGGGTGAAATGCCTGAGGTAAGTGTGTTCATTCTGCCAGATTCATTTCACGTGGACACTTCCACTCGGGTGTACTCATGGCTTTGCTCCCTGTTGGGACTACACGACGGACAGATGCACCCTATCGACTGTTTTGGGACGCGCAAGAAACCCACTGGGGAGATCGAGAAGGAAGTGAACGCTATCAAGCGGCAAATGGAGGCCTACCGCCTCACCTGTATCAAGTGTGTCATGCACATCAACGGTGAAGCGCAGTTTCTGCTCGAGTGTTTCACTTTCAGGCTCACTGACCCACACAAACTATACCTCTGCCGATCGCCATTCCAGGAAAGTGCCCAACCAGGAGAAAGAAAAGCTGCAACAGTTTTTTTCGTACACGACTGGCAGCATCTTGCCTCAAGAACTCTTGCCCGGGGCAGGTGCGTAACATGCTTAGGGTCTCTACTGTAGCGTATGAAGTGCATGAGCGTCGTCTCGCTAATAGTACGTGTGTGTAGACCTGTTGGACCGAGAACTTTCCCATGCGAATGCGCAGCGGGCCGGCAGGGGGTACAAGGATCGTCTTACGCAGCTTGAGGAGCTGTATGATGCCGTCCTGGGTGAAATCGAAGAGCGCAAGAGCTACATGTCCGAGATGATAACGCTAGGCAGACCAGGATGCACAGAGACAGTGGAGCACGAGATCCTGGAGCGCATGACGGAGCTCAAAAAGCTACATCACCTCTTGCTCAAGGAGAAGAGCAAACGCCAGAGCAACAATGGGAACGAGAACTGAGACGAGCTCTCAAGGCGGCTGAAAGGATATCGAAATCCCAGTAGGAACGAAGTCGGACACAAGAAAACACCCGAGCCATTTCATTTCAAAACTGGAAAGTTCATTTTGGACTAGCTACCCACTCTCACGTACGATGCAGTATCGTTATCTCAGGTACGACATCCAAGTGCCTCTCATCACGGGCTCATTGCCGGGGCCCAAGCGGTCAACAGGCTCGTACAGCCGCTACCTCCCTCTTCACAGCATCCGCCAACCGAGGCAACACCCCTTACGTGCAAACGGACGCCGACCGGGAAGGTGTCGAGCCTTTCTCCAGTCTGTGCGCCATCATCGTCTTCTCGTAGTTTCCGTTGATCTTCTTCGAGCACTCGGCTTGTTCCTCCGGCGAATCCCAGAACTTAGGCACCTCCACAACGTTCAGTGCCATGGACTGCATGCGTGAGAGCTGGTGACGACGCCTCTTCATCTCCACTCCAGCCTGATCCGCCAGTTTTTCTCCGGTAGGGTGCACCTTGGGGACTTGAGTTTTTGGGCTCCCCACAGACGTCGTACTGAACAGCTTCGTGTCCAAGTCACGCAGTGAGAACCGCGGCGGATGACGCACAGAGTACTGGAGCGGCTTATACTTGAGATCACCTCCGCTGCCTTCATCACCCGTGAGCTGATGTATCACCAATCTTGCCTCGTAGGACAGTTTAAGCTCGTGCACGGAGTCGTAAACGCGTGCAATGCGCTCCGGGTCCAGGTCACAAGTCATCCCTTCCAGCGGGAGGTTGTTGTAGAACACCGACACAGCCGTCTCGATCGCCTTGGAGGAAGAAAAGGTTGGGGCCACGCGCTTAGCACAGTGAGCCAACTTGGGCTCCAGCAGCGTCCGGAACACGTGCACCAGGTTGGCTGGTGTCAGCGCGTCGATTTCAAGAGGCTCCACGCCCGCGCCGGCTAGCACCAACGACTGACCCCACAGACGTTGCGTGATGTTCCGCGGGACCACGCATGCAGGCTTCGCCGCAGCCAAACAGGTCGAAGTGATGGAGAGGTCTCCCCAGTGGACAGCGGCATGCACGTGACGAAGGATGTGCTTCACATGAAACCTCTGGCCGATCTCGAACACCATGTCCGTGTCGCCGACGGGGAACGACGTTTCATCTTCACTGTCCTCGTACGCTTGGAACACCACGCGCACACCAGCTTCGCGCGCTGCCTTCTCGATGGAACCGACGAGGTCCTGAACACGCTGTGGGTCCCAGTCGCTGCAAAGGAAGCCAAAGTAGATGATCGGGGTGTTAGGCTGTGTAGTGGCAAACCTTTGTAGCTCGTGGTCGATCGCGGCGAGCTCCTCGTCCTGCTCATCATTTTCCTCGAGCTCCACGTAGCCGGCAATGGTGATTTCGCTGCCCCAATCGCTCGGCTTGGGGAGAAGTGTCGAGTTCCACAGATACGTGTGTGGGATACCCCACTCCTCCAGGAGGTTCGTGGCAACGCTCTTGCCCGTGAGCCCTAGGAAGTAGCGGAATTCGTCGAGAATGTCCCGCATGCCGGCCCAGACGGCTCTGGTGATCACATCGTACGACACTGCATTGGTGGGCTCGTAGTGGTACGGCTTCTGCAGCTTCAGGTTGGTGTTGATGATATGCGGGAACGCTTGCGTACGCGACTGTGGGTTGTAGCTCATGCAGTGCAGAGGCACGCCCAGCCGCTCGGCCACGATCGCCTGGCCAAACAGGTACGGGTGCGAGATTATGACGTCCGCGCGAAAGGCATCACCAGGGGTCAACGGGTCCGCCTTGACACAAGCTGGCCACAGCGAGAATACCAACTCCCGCAGGTCGTCCATGTCTGGGAACACGTCGCGCCAAGAGTTGAGCTTGGACTTGGCGAAGTTGAGGAGGCGCGACTTGTGCTTCTTCTCGTCTTGAATGCGCTCGTACAAATACTGCAGGAATTTGCCAGTTGTAGCCGCACGACCACCAAGAGGGTAGAAGTCGAGTCCGGCGCTGACGATGCGGTCGCGCAGTCCACTATTAGTCGCGATCCGCACACAGTGGCCATCCGCCTTGAGCCGCAGCCCGATGGCAACGTACTGCTGGACGCTCTCCTCCCAGCTGCCCGTCGTCATCATGCAGATGTTCATCTTGGGGATTGCCTTGCTGCTCAGGCTTTTCAGACACTGCTGCTGTATGTTCTCCTCGTGGTCAATCTTCTCCGGTCTGTGTACGTCAGCTTTGGATAGATCGAGCGAGCCGTTCCCATCGTGCGTTGTCGAGCTTGCCACGACAGTTTCTCCCCCCTGTGAGCCCTTGGGTGGCATCAGGGAAACTGAGCTTCCCTTCACCAACTTGAACGGCTGTTTGTGGTGAAGAACCTTGCGTTCCTGCATCAGCGCGTTGAATCTGTCTTCCAGCGTCTTCTTCTCCTCGGACGACAGTAGCACGGAGACTTGGTCGACCGACGAGCTGTCTACGTCCAACAGCTCGTCAGGATTCATCGAACCTGTGTGCACGTTGGGACGTGGCTTGAGTCCGATGGCATCAAACAGCTTCTTGTTCTCGGAGAGGACAGACCCCTTCTTTCGTTGGTCTCCGCCGCGAGTGGAGTTGTAGTGCCCCGTAGCCACGTGGTCTGCAAACAAAATGGCGCCTTGGATGGGGCTGATGATCAAACCGCCCAGGCCTTTCACGAGCCCGATGACAGCGCCCTTTGCCCCTTCTTCGCGATATCCTTGCGCCGGCTTGATGAACACATCCATGACGTCGCTTCCAAACTCGTGGACCAAGGCGCCAACACCAGCCGAGGCGCCTTCCAGCAGATTGTCCGGTCCACGTGCAGAGTAATCCACGAAGTGATAATCGACGATATCTGTCGGTGAGTTTTCTGGCCGGGACGTCACGACAAACTCGCACTGGTCGCACAGGCGAAGCTTGTCCTTCTGACTCCATAGCGTCGCTACTCGCCCGCAGTTCAGGTCACAACGCATGTGGCGAAGCGGGAGGTTTCGGTAGAAAGCGTCCACTGCTGCCCCGGCACCATCCTCTTGACACATGAGGTCACGGATCACAGTTGCACGGGTGCGTAGCTGGGGGCTCTTCAATCCTTCGAACGCAACGCGAAGCTTCTCGGTGGTCAACTGAGCGATTGGGCAAGGCTCAACTCCCACTCCTGCCTCCATGACAGCGTGACCCCAAAACGGTTGATCACCGAAGAATGGTACGATGAAGGTGGGCTTGCCGGCGAGGAGACCTGCTGCAGTCGTGCCTGCACCTCCGTGGTGGACGACGGCGGACATACGCGGCATGAGCCAGTCGTGCGGACAGCTTCCCAGGAAGAAAATGTTCTCCGGGACGGTCAAATTTCCGGCCATGTCACTCCAACTGGACTGGATGAGCACGCGGACTCCAACTTGCTCAGCCGCTTCAATGATCATCTGTGTGGTTCCCAAGGGGTCCTCCAGCATCATCGACCCGAAACCCACGAAGATGGGGCCCTCGTCATGGTCGAGGAAGGCCTCGAGTTCAGGCGACGGAGTGTACGTCGAGCCAGGGCCCTCCAGCGTGACGGTGCCGATGACGTCATAGATCTTGCCCCAGTCTGCCGGTTTGGGCACCAGTCGCGGACTCCACATGAAAGCGTGCGGAATGGCCAGGTCCAAGAGGATATCACGGCCACCATCACCCTTCCGGATCTTGCTCAGCCCCAGCACCTCCATGCGAAAGTCATTCACGATGCCCTCTGTACCCTGCCACATGAGCAGGTCCACCAGCTTGTACGACATGTAGTTCGTCTTCTTGGGTTTGCCAGTGTACGGCATGTTGGCCAGAGGGTGCGGAAACTCCACCGTGGGTACCCACGGCTGCGGGAACATGATGTGGAGCGGGATGCCTAACTTCTCCGCCACGTGAATGTGCCCGTATGTCACGGGGTTGGAGATGATGGCTTGGGCCTGGAACGGTTTGCCAGGGATTCCAGGACCACCACCATCCGGATCCGCTTCCGAGACAGCCGGCCACGTCGAGCGCAGGATCTCCTCGATCATTAAGAGATTGCGCGGCACGTCCTTCTGGATAGTTTCCAACTTGACCGGGATGAGGTGGCCGCCAGTCTTGACCATGTATGCCGCCAACTCTTTGGGGTCGCCTCCCAGCGGGTAGAACTCGACTCCGTGGCTCATGACAAATTCGCGGTAGACGGCGTGTGTAGCTAGTCGCACCCGATGGCCGTCGAGCTGGAGGCGCTTGGCGATGGCCACGAATGGCTGCACATCGCCGTGAGTGCCCACGATCATGATGCAGATGGTGAGCGTGGGCACGTTGTAGCTGAGCTTGCTGGACTGGCGTACATGCGTGAGCGTCTGCTCCTCGCGCTTTTTGGCGTGTTGCTGGAGCCCCGAGATGTCGTACTGCTCGTCGTCGTCGGCAAACTCGAGCTGGATGCGGCCGTTGCGGTCGAAAGCCGCCATGGCCTGCACCACGTCCGCCAGAGACTCGAAGCGCTTCGTCGCCGAGTTGCGTCGCTCCGCTTGGATTGTCTGCACCGCCCGAGTCAGCGCCTCCTTCCAC
>JAADYJ010000460.1:0-20751 GCA_023338205.1 Halophytophthora polymorphica
AGTGTGTGCGCGCACGTGAACGCGTCAGTCGCAGACAGAGCGGCCATGCGGGCGTGGAGAGAGAAAGAGAGCACGCACCGAGCCCAACTCGCGCAGTTGGAAGGCGGCGGGCGCGGCCGGAGCAGCGCCAGTAGGCATTCACGCTTGGCCTGCTTGGCCATGGGGTCGTTCCACTGGCGCCGCCCAGCAGCGCCGCCCAAGCCGCTTGTTCCTCCGTGGCAAAGTCCCGGTGATTTCTTGCCACGACACACTGTACTTGGTTTTTGTATGTAACCGCGTAGGTGGGGTGGCCCACGTGAAACTCCTCGCATTCAGCACGCGAAGAGGCAACGGAAGAAGCACAAGAGCACACAAGCAGCAGCAAGGAGCCCGAGCAGCAAGCAGCCGCAGCAGCAGCGACAGCAGCATGGACAGCAAGCAGAGCCCCGCGCACACTGTGGCCACGCGCGCGGACGCCGCGGCGGTGGGCCCCGCGCAGGTGCGGCCGCTCACGGTCCAGTGCGACGCGGAGCCGACGGCCGCGAGCGCCAAGTCGCCGCTCAAGTCGCCGTCGGGCGCGTGGCTCAAGAGCCCCATCAAGGAGGAGCAGAAGCCGCTCTTCATGCCCAAGCCCATGAGCATCTAGGCGCGCCACCTGCCGTGGCCCAGCGCGAGAACGGGGGCCCAGCGCTGCCCGACACGACACTCGCAACGCCGCCGCACTGTTGGGTTTTCTTAATATATTCCGCCGGAGCGTCCACCAAGAGCTTCGCGCGAGCCGCGCACAGCTTGAACCTCGCCATTCTGCAGCCTCGAGCCGTGCTTGTCATGTGTAGCCAGGCCCAACGGGCGCCAGCACGGGCGTGGCCAGCGCGCCCAGCCGCACCGTAGAGCTCAGCGCGCACTCGAGCAGCAGCGCGTCGGCTTGTGCGGCCACGAGCGGAACGCTCTGGGGCTTCCCCGCTCTCGTGTCCGCCTCCGCAATGCTCACATAACACGCGAGCTCCACGCGCTGGCTGGGCTGATGGTCGTTCTTGCGGTCGAGACACTGCGTGTCGGCGTCCCACACGGCGCCCAGCAGTACAAGACCGTGCAGGACGGCGAACGTGTGCTCTGGAAGGTCCGCAACCGGCGGGACAGCAGCCTCCGCTTGGCTGCTCCCCGCTTCCTCGTCTGTCGGCGTCTCGCTGCTCTCGTGACTGCAGCGAAGAGTGTAGTGCACACTCCAACGCCGTCCAACGCCCGGGTTTGCAGCGCAGTATCGCGTCTGGGCGAGGCCGAGAACGTGAGAGAGCGACAGGTTGCAGGCCAGCAGGCCTGGGAGCCACCACCGCGACGGCCAGAGCTCAGCTCCAGCCGACGGCCGAACGAGGAAGCCACGCCAGTCCTCAAGGTGCTGAAGCACGTCGTGGAGCGACCAGCTCGGCGGTCTGGCCGCTGCGAGCCGCAGGTTCAAAGGAACTTGGTTGCGCAGGACGGCCACGGCTTGTCGTCGGACGTCCGGGTCCGGGATGTCCGCCAGCGTCTTGCGCTGCTCGTCCCCCGAAAGTTCCTCTACTCCCTTGTCTTCATCTTCGTCCTCTGCTTCACCTTCGCCTTGCTCTTCTGGCTCTTGCAGCCCGGTAGCTTCGAGACCAGCCCCGGGTTCCGAGTCATCCAACGCCACGAGACGCACCAGAATGTCCTCCAAGCCGCGGTCGAATGCAGCCACTTGGCGGTTGAACGCGGCCAGCACGACGCTCTGAAGCTGCTGCACCGCCGTATCTCGAGGCCTCGAACCCGCTGCAGCCCTCCCTGAGCTCGCATCTCCACGACTTCCAACCCGGTCGGCCTCTGCCTCAGTCGCAATGCTCGAGGGTAGTGACTCGCTCAGGATAGCGCGGAGCACGTGGACGACGAGACGCAGCGGTACCGCATCCACCAGCTCTGCCGGCCGACCCAACCACGCGTTCGACCACCCGAACGCTCGCATCCACGGCGGTGGCAAGCGTGGAGCCAGCTCAGGAACGTCACCGCTCTGGCCCGCTAGCAAGTTGGCGGCGCTCGCTTGCGCAGATCCTTGGCGAAGCGCAGACGCGAGGGACTCTCCGAGCAGCACAGTTTGCAATTTGGCGTCCGTCTGCGGGCTCAGACACGCCGCGTGGCTCCACATGAGCTCGAGCCACTGGTGCACGCTCGAGACCGAGCGCTGCAGAGCCTCCGTGGGCACCGCCAGGAACGCCAGCAGCAGTGGAGCGCCCCGAGAAGACCCCGAGCGCGCCATGAAGGGCATAGAGTGCTGCTGTGTCAGCCCCAGAGTCACTGGGCTGGCTTCCAGGATGCGAGACGACTGCAGGTGGTCGCGTACCGTCATCTGCCGATTGCGACTGCGAAGTGTCGGGGCCACCGGCTTGGAGATCGGGTCGAGACTCTCGACCGCAACCTCCAAGTGCCACCCGACCGCTAGTAGGCTCTCATGGAAGAGCTGGCAGAGTCGCTCCACCTCCTGGCTCCCCGCGCCCAGTCGGATGTACACGCCCAGCACCACTTGCTGCTGTAGTCGATGCTCCAGCACCTCGCGGTGGTCGGTGGCTTGCGCTGTACGCCGTCGCTGCTGGGAATGCTGGGAGCTGCGCGGCTTGTCAGCGAGCACCGCCAAGAGCTGGTTCACGGCCGTGAGGAAGACGTCGTCACCGTAGCAAAACGCTGCGCTGAACTTTCCTACAGCCTTGGCGACTGGTAGAGCGTTTTGGTATGCGACTCCCAGGGTCTCCGCGCGGAAGACGAGTGTGGAATGGAAGAGCAGCAGTCCCGTGAGCAACAGCCAAAGCTCGGCTGTGGGTGAACGTCCGGTCTGCAGGGCGCCATACTCTTCCAGACCGTGTGCAGCGGTCGACAGACTAGCAGCGCATGGATGCAACGCGAAGCGCAGCAGCGCAGACCGCAGACACTTCTGGAAGGACGACGGCTTCTCCGTATCACGTCCTGCTTGACCGACTCCACTCTCCAATCCGTCGTCGTCTCGGAAACACAGTACGTTCCCATGAAGGTGGATCGGCAGTGCTCGCCAGTCCTCCACGACGGACACGAGACGCGGGTACGTGGGCGTCACTAGTTCAATGGCGGAGTGACGGTGCACGAGCGACTGTGAGGACGATCGTCGCCTCTGCATCGGGCTGTTTCGAGTCACCAGCACGCGTGACGAAGCTACCGTAGCTTCCAGAGATGTCGTCGCGAGTTGCGGATTCACAGCAGGGCTTCTGGGGACTGCGACTCCGCTCTCTAGGACACTCGGTCGCTTGAGGAGACCTCCGTTGCCCAAACTGAACTCTGGACCTTTATGCCGTCGGAAGGCGGTTGACGATGTCTGCTGACACGAGCGATGCAGGATTTGCACCAGCGCTTCCCAGTGCGCAGAGCTCGCGATACCCTGCTGCATGTTGACCAGTGCCAAGGGAGCGGCTTCCAGCACCTCCAGCTGCGTCTGCTCCATCTCGGCGATTTCGTCAAAGGCTCTGGCCATCAGCAGGAGTTGCTGTGGTTCCTCGTGGTGAACATCGTACTCTTGAGCCAGCTCTTTGCTTGGCATGGGCACACTTCGTGGCAGCACATACAGCTCTGCAAGGGGGATCGACTCCTGCTCGTCGTCATCAACAAGTGACGTGGTCACCACCGCCCCTGACGTCTCGCCGTCCTCCACGTCGTCCTGGAACTTCCGTGTGAAGAGCTGCTGGAGAACACGGACTTGGAGCGTGGAGGAACGAGCTACGCCTTGGAAAAAGACGCGACGTGCAAAGCCGAAGCTCCGGAAGTCGTGTTGAGAAAGCACCACCACAGCCGTTTGTTCGGGCAACGCTCGCATGGAACGTAGCCACGGACTCTCGTGTCCGCTCTCGGTTGATCCTACCGGCGTTAAACGACCTCCACTCTCGTTGTGGTCCCTGAAACTGAAGCGCGCACCGTAGAGCGACAGAAGCCGATCACACACAGCGCCAACGAGCTCTGGGAACAGGTTGAGGCCCACACGAAGTCTCTCGGGCCTTGATGGTGCGGCCGACAGTGCTGCGACAACAGCGGGGTCAAGGCCGGCCGGGGATAAGATGCCGAAGCTCGTCTCAGGCCCGAAGACAATCATCTGCACGACACGCTGCTGCTCCTCTGCGCGTGCACGGAGTTCTCCTGTTCTTATGGCAGCTTTGTAGCGGCCCATGTTGATAGAGGTGGCTGCTAGTGTGCGCCGTTTGTAATCACCCCCAGCCAGCTTGGCCTGCAGGAGAACATTGCCCGCAGAGCGTACCGAGCGTTGAATCGGAGCCCCTGCGCTGTCCCCCACCACAAAGTGAGGTGCTGGTTTCAGCTCACCGAACTTCATCGTCTCCAAGCTGAGAAACATCTGCAGGAGGAACCTGTGCCATGCCCCATTCGACGAGACCGACGGTATCAGCGGCGCTAACCGAGTCAACAGCTGCGTTAGCACCTCGGACGTCGCGTTGAGAGCCACGCCAGATTGACGTCGCGAAGACGCCGCCAGCATGAAGCTGCCAGCCGCGCGGGCTACGATTCCGTTGCGACGAGTCGACATTTGTCGCCTCAAGTCCTCATGTGCTGTTTCAGGCGACTTTGGCATCAGTGCCAAGCCCACCTTTGTCGCTGGGGTCAAAGGCACCACAGCCTCGTAGAGCATGGGCATGAAGAGCGGAAGTGTCAATGGAGGTGACGCCCACTTCTTTTCTGCATCGCCGATAGTGGCGTTGAAGGCGTTGAAGACCGCGGCACCGGTCTGAGCAAGTGGCAACGCCTGAGTTCTCACGAGGCGAAGGTGCACACGGATCTCGCGTCGGTTCTCACGCAGCGCCTTCCGGACTTCGCGCGTCGCCGCGCAACACACACTCAGCGCTTGTGTCTGTGTGAGTTGGAACTCGCCTCCCACTGCCGCGGTCTCGAGCAGCTTGAGGAGTTGCATGTTTGCCACGTCGTAGCGACGCACAAGCTGGTCGTGCTCACGCAGCGCCGTCTTCAGCTTGAAGCCACCGCTTTCATCGTCGCTAGCGCTTGAGCTCGATGTCGAGTTGGCCCAAAGCTTATCCAGAAGTACGTCGACTATGTCACTGGTATGAAGCGGTCCGTCCAGTGTCGGCACGAAGTCAAGCAGCTCGCCAAAGGCTTCTCGAGATATGTGCGAGGTTAGGATGAGACGGAAGTACGGGTGCACTGGCAAGGTCTCATAGCCGCTGGAGGCTGCTGTGTTGGTGTCACCGCTTGGAACGTCTCCTTTGTCTTCCGTTGGTGCAAAGTCTTCTCGGAGCACGACCAAGTGATCCCTGCCGTCAACCTGCAGGGTTTCCCAGCGCAAGACCGCTTGCAGGTACGATGGACTTCGGTTCATACCGCTTTTGCGGCGCCCCACATCCAGAGGCTCAACGTCCAGCACCATCAGCTGCTGGCCGTCGCGCACTGCCGTCCGGAAAACCTCGTCAAAGTCCGTAGCGCGTGCGTGCACCATCAGCAGATGGCTCCAGCTCCACACGCTTTGGGAACACGTGACCAGAACCTCCTCCAAGTCACGCGAGAATCGCGTGATCATGACAACGGGCAGCGCCTGCGTTGAGGCTATGATGGACAGCAGTGTCACGTCCAAAAGTCTCCGGTTGGAGAACGCGACTGAAGCTACGCCGGTGACCAGTTTCGTGATCTCCTCCGTTCTCGGCGAGCTGTTCGGCGGGTAATCGCCAGCGAACAGAGCTGCCAACGTCGTCTTCTTGTCGTCGTCCGAATGATTATTCGCTTCTTCACTGCCGCCTTCTTCGCCCAACGTTGTCGGTTCCTTTAGCACCACAGCGATAGAAGGTACGAACGTGCACTTGGTGGACACTGGCGGACACCCGCTGGCGAGACCGCCATAGCACCAGTACGCGGCCTCCCAAGCGCGAAACACTGCGCATCGTCGCGCCGAAAGGCATAATTCGCATGCATAGGCCAAGGTGCCAGCCGAAAGCAGCGCGTTCCAGGACGGGAGCGCGAACCTGCGACGCATGGCACTTGTGTCTGCCGCGTCTCGCTGGCGTTGACGATCCTCCTGCAGCGCCTCGACCGCCAGGCCACCGCTGTCGCATCGAGTCGCCAGCGAGTCCATGTCGATCTTGAGCGCTTTCTTGTGCGTCTCGGCTGCGTCAAGCGCTGACTGGGTCGCCTGACAGGCTTCGTCTGCCTCCAGAACGCGCTGCTTGCTCACCTGGAACTCCTGCATGAGCAGCGTGAGGCGGCCCTGCGCCTTCTCCAGCTTGTCCAGCGTGGGCTGTACCTGTAGTCGCGCCGCGGCATACATGTGGATTGCACGCACCCAGCCTACCATGGACGCTGCAGCAACACTTTGGCGTTCCACTTCCTCACGACGGAATCGCTCGTCTCGCAGGAACTCGCTCTCCAGTTTAGTCAACGTGGCCGATGGCACCGCGTCCTTGTCGAAATGCAGCAGCGTCTGCACCACGTTGGCGTCGCCCAGCAACAACCTCCGAGCGCTTTCCCAAGACGGCTCGAGCTGGAAGAGCACGCACACGGCGCCTAACACGAGGTGCACAAGCGGCGGTGGACTCACAAACGACTTGATCTCCACGATGTGGTGGCGGTCCACGAGCAAGAGTGCGCGGTTAGCTTCTTCCAAGCATGCCATGGGCTCACGGAGTTCACGCTGCGCTAGCTCCTGCGCCTCGTTGGTCACCTGCACCTGCTCCTCCGCAGCTGTCTGGAAGCGCAGCATGATGGCGCGGATGCGTTCGGCGTCTTGGTGCTGTTCTGCCAGTCGCGCTTCGTGTACTTCCATCTGCTTGTCCACGGCTGCGAGCTGCTCCGTGATCTGGCCGTCGCTCGAACGTAGAGCGCCTAGGTCTCGCTCCAGCCGCTCCGAAAGGTCCAGGAACCAGTCGGTCTTGGCTCGTGCAGCCTCTTCGCGCTTGTAGTTCTCCACCAGCAGCTTGGGGAAGAACGATGCCATGGCAAACGTCCTCGACACTCCTGGCGGTCCGCCGTCACCCGCACCAGGCTCAGCGTTCACGATACTTACCACCGCGAGATGCATGTCTACTGCCATGCACACTAATACCCACAATTCACGCTCCACTTGCTGCAAGAACGCCGTCAAGCCTTCGGCTGTCGGGTCCCGCGTGCCAGCGTCTTGGGTCTCGCTCACAAGTTGCTGTAGTTGCGCGTGGAAATGCCCATACACGAGTGTGCGCAGCGCGTGGCGATTGAGATCAGGCAGCGATACATGATCGCACATGGTGAAGATGCCGGGACTGGCGGTACGCACTTGCGCTGCATGTGCCGCGTCGACGAGAAGTGCCACACGCAACTTGGAGCGCACACGTGCCACGGCGCTGGCCCACTTGCCACTGGTTACGCCCAGCGGTCTCGTAAGTGCCATGACTGTGGCTGTCACGCTCTCGCTCTCCACTTCTTTGGCTCGCCGCAGGTCCTCGCTGTCCTGCTGCCACCTCAACTCAGCACGTGCCAGTTGCGAGTGTAAATCTTTCTGGTAGCGCAGCTCCACAACGCGATATGCTTCGTCCGAAGGCGCCACGAGTGCGTCGCGCTGCTGCTGGTTGAGTACCGCCAGTGCCTTGTCGCGGGCACTCTTGGCTGCCAGCTTGAGCTGCACCACGAGCTCGGCGTGCTTGGCCTGGAGCTCCAGCAACCGCTCGTCACACACGCGGGTCGCAAGCTGCACCTGCTCCTCGAGCGAAAGCGCTCCAGGCACTTCCCCCGTCGCCATGAGCGCCTGTAGCTGAGCCACAATACCAGCGGGCAGTAAGTCCAGCCGCTTGACGATCAGGGTGGCCTCCTGACCCGCTACCCCCACGCGGTCGTAGATGTCGTGGAGGAGGCGGCCCCACTGCGCTTCTAGGACGCGTGCCGCACTCGCAGTAGCGCCTGGGTCGTTTGGAACACCACACAACGTGAGGATTCCACCTTCAGACTGTGCCAATGGAGCTTCTGCCGTCCTGGAGGCGCTGGCAAAGCGCAGCAGCGCCTCTCCGCCGCTATTGGGTCCTCCCACCAAGACCAACCGAGCTCCAGGACGCGCCAACACGCGGTCGACTGTCGCAACCTCCTGCACAAGCGAGAATGGCACGGGCGGGACGTCTCGAGACAACGTTGCGGCACGTTGCAGACTTGCATATGGACTTGTCGTCGTGCTGAAGCTGCGGAGCGAGTTGTAGTAGATTTGCACGGCGGCCGTGGTCACAGACTCCGAGTCGTCCTCGAAGCTGATCTCCGCGTACAGCCAGCGATTCGGGCCACCATCGCTGCTGTTCATGCTGTTGGCACGACTGAGTGCAGCAGAGCCGCTGCCATCAAGAGCAAATTGCAGACTCTTGCGGCGCATGAAGCTCGCGCTACTGCGACGCTGAAGACGTCGAGTAGATGCGACGGCTTCTCCCCCATTGCCAGCATTACCACCGTCGTTCGGTGAAGTGGCAACAGCTACGGCGGTGCTCCTGGTAGTGCCGTTGCTGTAGTAGAGTGCTGCGGAGACGAAGGCCCAGAGACCGCCCGTGGCTCTCACCCGGTAGTTTTGATCATCTTGGTGACCCCTTGGGCTTCGCATTCTAGTCAGCGCCGTCTTGATGGGCCCAGCTGCCGCACGCTCGCTTCGCATTGAAAATAACGCCAAGTACTCGGCAATGTTCACTTCTTCGTCTCCAGTGTCTAGTGCCGTCGATACCGATGGTCGCTTGGATGCCACGCTCATGCTGCTTCCAGCTCCGACGCCAAAGCCGGGCCCGGGACTCAACGTCATCCGACTGGCACGAGCACTCGCGCGGCGCTGCGCAACCTGCAAGAGAAGACTGTGCATGCGCGTGATCTCGTCATCCACGTGGTGGTTCTGGTCTGGAGAGCCAACCCCCATGGTAGGCTCACACAGGACTCGGACATTCTCGTGAGTCCATAGCCGCAGCAACGTATCCACGTCACCGAGAAACGACGGCATGACGCCTGCAAGCCCCTCGTACACCCGCGCCAAGTCGTGCAGATTGAAACGGTAGCTGACTCGCAAGCGGTCCCAGAGCACTGTAGTCGCGGCGATCACCAACGGGAGCGCGTGGCGGACTGCCGCCGTGAATCCCGCACGTCCGCCACTACTGTCTGATCTGTCAAGGTGGCCTGGAACAGCCCAATGCGCTTGCAGCGCGTCCCCAAAGATGTGGTGCAGATCCTGGAGACTGCAAGTCGGTGCCAGGACTGGGAAGAGCTGCGTGGTGAGCTTATGTAGTGGTTCGTTGCGCGCTTTACTCACCGGTGCACCAGACGACGACCCGTAGTGCTCGACTCGCATGGACGCAAGTAGCATCAAGTTTTCCACAGACACTGGCGCACTCCCAGAACCGTTGTAAACGCCTCCGTGCTCGTACACGGATCGGAGGTAGGCGTGGCAGGACGGATACGACGTGGTTTGCTGGCAAGAACCTCCAACGTCGCCTTCAACCACAGAGAGATGCAGATCGTCGAGGATCAGCAGCGCTGTTTTGCCTGGTGGCGGCTCAAATACGCCAGTGCGTTCACGCTGAAGCATGCGCTCGAGGCAGCTGGCCAATTCAGCAGTGGCGCCACCGTCTTTGCTGGCTCGCCCGCCTTGCGCCATGGCGAAGAAGAAGGGGATCACTTCGCCACGGTCGAATTGGCGCACCATCATCGCGTTTTTCGCGTCCAGTACCGGCACGAGCGGAGTCTGCACTTCTTCCGCTTCTCTTGAGATCACATCCGACAGGAGACCTGCACTAGAACCATCGTGGAAGCTCTCGGGGTACTCCGAAGTGGGCGATGTACTGGGCTCAGCGTCAACAACGGTTTTACGAAGTCTCGCAGCCAACACCGTCATGAGTGTGACTTGGCGAAGTCGCACACGCTTCACGGACGCGAGCGTCTCGGCTTCTTTATTGGCGTCTGTAGTTGCATTGTAGGTCGCAGGGTCATGGCCGACGTGAGAAGCGGCCGATTTGTCGACACAAGCCACCAAAGATCGCAGCACTTCGAGCTGGCCCATGAAGTTCCGGGTGAGTGTGGTTCGCCGAGAACCAGTATCTCCCAGCAGTAGCACACCCTTCCCAGAGCGTAGCGCCTCTTTCATCACCGCATGGACCAGGAGACTTGACAGAGTTGGCACGAACAGTGAGCGCAAACCGGCGCTATTGTCACCTCTGGAAAGCGTCGAAGAAGAGACGATGCGGGCAGAGCCAAGCCCGATGGGGACGAAGCGCAGCCCGTGCAAGTCGAGTAGCGTCTCGAACAGGTTCACGTTGGCTCCGCAAGCCACCCAGGCTGGTGCGAGATGCTCGAACTCGCGCCGAAGCACATCGCTGAGCTGGCGTTGGAGGGGTTCTTGGCCTCTTGTACAAGCCGCGAAGCCCCATAGAAGACTGTAGATTAGAGCCATCTCCACGCGGATGTGGGTGGCGGACAGGGCCTTGGGAAACTCCTTCGTTTCGTTGCCATCACCTTCTTGGTCCTCTTTCCTAGCGATAGCAGCGGTGCGCAACGACGTTGGACGTGCATCGGGAAGGCCAGACACCGTGCTCAGAAGCGACTGGAGCAAAGCCGTCAGATTCGCCACCCGCTGAAGCGGTGAGAGGTGGACCGGACCATCGAAACGAGTCTTCATGACAGCCATGAGTTCCGTTAGGATATTCGAGCCAAGCAGGCAGCGTTGTGCCACGTCAAATAACCGTCCCGGTGATGACAGAGGTGGCTTCGGGGCTTCAGTATGCTGGCATGCTTCGCGCTGGATGGCGAAGTAGCGGTGAAGATACGCCATCGATACGTCCATCTCCGAGGCGCTATCTTCTTGTAGTCGGCTGAGGTGCTTCTTGGGCGTGTAGAGTGAAACCAGGGGCTCCTGTGCACCGAACGGCAGCAAGAAACTTTTGTGGAGAAAGCTGGGCGTCGCGTTGTGCAACTGCAGCACCTCGAACAAGAAGCGCAAGTTGGGCGGCCGTGTCATGAACTCACCATCTAAGAACGACAGCAGTGGCGCAACTACCTGCTCGGGCTTGCTTAGCACCGCCAGCAAACCTTCGAGCCAGCGAACATCCAGTGCGCCGTCAAACACCACCCAGAGTTGGTTGTGTAGCTCGAGGAGCAGGTCACTGGTGCCGCTGTCCATTTTGCCGTGGCCTCCGTCACGTGAGGTTTCGAGGCCAGACGCTGGGATGTGTCGCTCCTGGGCTTCGAGGAATAACCGGCCGAGGATACTCGGTATCCGCCCGTGGCCGTCGGGAGATACGCCGCCATAAAGTTGCGTGGCCGTAAAAGCCATTGGCAGCACAATCCGGACGGCTACGCTTTCCGGGACAGTTTTCTCCGGCATACCGACAGAAGCACTCGAGTTGCGGCTGGCGAGCGCCGGCGGCATAGTACGCCCAGCCGAGGAAGGTGAAGGCGTCGGAGCATTATTCGTAATCGACCTGCTGCTGCTGGCGGAACAACCGTCCAACGCCAGCTCTGCTGCTGCTGCTTCTTCGTCGCGTCGCCGAACATATATCCCGATTGCATTGGCGAGCACTTGGTACGCCGTGGACTTCCCAACGCCCGGAGCCCCCACCAGAACCACACTAACGTTCTCCGAAAGTGCATCTGCAAGACTTGAAGCTGAGTCCACTAGTGCACACCGTGGCACAAACAGCAGCTCGCGTGCTGCCTCGACTAGGAACTCGCGCTGTCGGTGAGGCGTTTGCTTCGCTTCAGACGACTGTGGGGTTCTCGCATGGTAAGCCAGCTCGCCGCCAGCCGGTTTGTTTGTACACAAGACGGTCTCCAGTGCGTCTTCCAGTGTCCGGAAGTCCTCTGCATCGATGCGGGCGCGGAAGTAGTGCAGGATCGCATCCTGAAGCAGTCGTTTCTGGTCCAGCAGTCTTGCTCCATCTGCTTGTACACGTTGCATGAGTAAGTTCGAGCTGTGCTGGTCCCCGACTTTCGCAATAACGGTCTTGAGGACGGAGAACGAGAAGCCTGGTGGGCTAGACCTCGACATTGTGTTCGTTCTCGAGCCCCAGCAAGCGATAACTTGGTGTTGCGCTATTCGAAGCTGCCTCGCGAGAGTATACGGCTCGGAAAACCCTCTACTATAGAGTAGCGCCTCGAGAATGCACGTCCAGTCCCATTGAGCAACAGTAAACCGGCACAGCGGCTCCGTCCAGACGCGTACGTCCTCTGCAGCTCTCTCCGGTAAGTTTGCCGTGCCCAGCAGCGATACAAGCATCGCCGTTCCCGGAAAGAACGAAATCGGCAGAACGTGAAGGCCCTCAATTGCATTCCTTGTCAACACTGCGTGCTCGACCGCAGCCAGCGTGGTCGCCAATGTCTTGAGAAGGGCCGTCGTGGTAGATGAAAGCGTCTGAACTTCCACTTGTGCGTTAAACGTGCCGCCTGCGTGTAGTGCTCCTATCAGTAACCGTGTCGCGTGCGTGTAGGAGCTCAGCGTGGAGGTGAAAGAGCGTCGTCCGAGCAACGAGCTCACCTGCACACCAAGTGTCCTCTTGCCGCTGCCATCCTCGCCTACAAGCGCGCAGCCCTGGGCGTGGCGGATACAGGCGAAAAGCGAGAAGAGCAATCGAAGACTTGACGGCGTGATCACGGTATCCGAGCTCGGGTTCACGTAATTGAAGCCGTACGGGATCCGCAGTCCGTTCATCTCGACATGGCACTCGTGGCCCACCGTGGTGGCGTCGTCCAGCCGATGCTTGAGTTGCAGATCCCAGCTGACTGCCATACTGCCGAGAGCACACGGATCCCTTGGAATCTGCCTGTTCGATTGTGGATTCCACTTCTGCCAGTCCGTGTGGCTGGCGAGGGCATCTCTAAATTGCAGCTCCTGGAGACGTAGACCAGCAAGTAGTGCGATATCCCGTGGACGAAGCATCTGTGGTTCCGTCCTCTCCGGTGCGCGTATATGCGATGTCAGTAAGAGATCATCCACCAGATTTTGGCTATAAGTGCTGAGGCGATGGGTGATCGTATCGGAGGTGCTACCAGAAGAGGTACTCCCCTCAAACAGGCCCTGGACCCCACTATCGATGATCTCGCAGCGTATGATGCGGTCTGCCAGGAGAACGATCTACCCATGTTTGCAACAGAAGAACCCGCAAGTGCGACGGTGAGAACTTAGTGGCGCAGTCTGAGTCGTTAAGCAAGTATGGTGAAACACGTGAGGATGTTGATAATCTCGTCGTACCTGGAGTGGCAAACGGCGCATCTCGGAGCTGGTCATGCCGATGGATCTGCCATTATCCACACCATCGCACGGGGCAAGCAACTCGACTGTCTGCTTCGTGAGCCGCCGGAGCTGATCCGAAAGTCGTTTCTCCACCGCAGAAAGCCACTGCTCCGGCGGACCGCGTGCCTTCAAGTTCTTGCCCATCGGGATCATTTCAGCCCCAGCGTGCGCTCTTGAGGTGATCTAAAGGCAGCGCACAGAGATAGCAATCACATTTCCCTGATTACTGGCACGGCCAGATGAAGACGCAAAAGCGAGCGAGCGTGCGCGCACCTGCAGGATATCCTGAAAACTGTCTCGAGTACCAAACACGATGCGGCCGACATTGTCGAAGCATTGGAATAGGAACGGCTGGATGCAGCTCACATCACGCACCTTGGAGAGCAGCGTGGCGAGCTCGAGATCAGAAAGCTGGAAGAAGGCTGGGAACACCTGGCGCTTGATCTCAAGGTGATCCGCTAAGCTCTTTGTAGCCACTTCGAGCCCCTCGAGGATCGTCTGCAGGGTCTGTCGTTGCTCTGTACTCACGCCAAACGGAAGGCACAACGGACGCTTGGAGAGTGTCAGTGTCAGCACTCGCCATGTGGCGTCGTGCTTCTGCAGCTGCTTGGCTTGCTCCGGGAAACAGCGCGCGAAGTCGGCGGACAGCAAGCGCTGCGTGTGGTCCCACTTGCGCTGGCACATCTGCAGTAACTCTAGCGACTCTTTCGTGTGCGTCAGGTCATCGAGCATGCGTGGAAGCCGCTCTTGCACCACTCGCGTGTACGTTGACGATTCCATAACGCGCAGCAATACCTGACTTTCTTCCACAAGGGAGGCCAATTCGACACAGTCGCCGACGCAGTGCACGTCGCGGCCGTCGCGGTCTTTCTTCATCTCCACGGGGATCTGTTTCAGCTCCCAAGTGCGTACAATAGTGACAAAGCTGACCTCCACCGCGGCTTCGGCAGTTGCTTCCTCCGACACGTGGCGGATGGATGTCGCATGTGCGACAGCGTTGACAGTAAGTAGGTGCTGTACGGGTAGTTCCATGTAGTCGACGGTCGGGCTTTCACCCCGTTCTGGCGGTTCGGTACCAGCTGAAGCCTCAGTCTCGACGACGGCCGTGGTCGTTCTCGGAGGAGAAAGCGAGCACTGCGTCTTGTACTCGAGCTTGCTCCAGTGACGGCTTGCCAAGTGTGGGTTGCGCAAGTCCCGGATCACAGGCGTCAAACCATGCAGCGTGGCCTGCAACTTTTCCAAGCGTTCTAGCTCAAATCCCTCAGCAGTCTGCGACGATCGAAGACGCACGCGTTCCACCACTCCGTCAACGTGACGCGCGACCTCGCTCATCTGACGGAGGTCAATGGAACGCAGTGTTTCGGTGCCGCAAGTGTGCAGATACCCGTCCGCTTGACACACGGCTTCCCACAGTTCCTACACAAAGAAAATAAGGATAATACGGGGTGCCATGGGTTGTCAATGTCCAGTCATTCGCAGACCA
The DNA here is from genome assembly GCA_023338205.1 of Halophytophthora polymorphica. NCBI lineage: Eukaryota > Oomycota > Peronosporomycetes > Peronosporales > Peronosporaceae > Halophytophthora > Halophytophthora polymorphica. Next base: position 14,709 of record JAADYJ010000460.1, read on the forward strand.
ATTGGTATACTGACTATACTGGTAGGCAAAAAGCCGCAAGCCAACGTACACACTTGAGCTTCAGCTCCACCGAAAGATCGTTGAGGTCCTCGAACATATTGTTGGGGGGGCGCGAGTCGCTAGAGGCCTCCTCGAAGACTCGCTGGATCCTCACAAGCCTCACGGCCTCCTTTTGCATTCTCTCAGCACTGTGCTGCAACTTGACGGCGGTGTCACGCGCATCTCTACACGAACTACTGAGTGCCACCAGCGCTTGGTTGCTTACGTCCGATTGGAGTCCAGTGACCCTGCCGCCCAGCTACAACGTCCACCACGAAAGCGACAGACCAATACCGTTAGCCACTTGTGCTACCACAAAAGAAGTATAAATTGCATGACTAGTGCAACCTTCACACGTACCTCCGTAAGAAACGCTGTGAGCAAGGGCGAGTAGCTTTGCAGGTCGCTCTCGCGGTTCGCGTGGGCCTCGTGAACTTGTTCTTTGAGCGCCTGGAACTCAGGCTCGCAGAGCTCAAAAACCCTTATGGTGTCGAGAGGCACGGTGAACTTGAGCTTCTCAAGGACACGGCAGAACTCGTGCAAGAATGCCAGATCGCACTCCCGGTCCAGTATCTCGTCGTACACTTCCTGAACAACAGCACATGCAAATTAGTCTGTTAGTTTCTATGGCACTCAACAGTTCGCGCTAGCACTCTCAGAAGCTCCGAGAAGGGATAGCTGCACGGCGTCCGAACCTGTAAGTGCAGCAGATACGTCGCGAAGGCGTCCAGGTCCTGTACCACGGGCTTCTGGATCTTCTTGCTTGACACGTTAACGTACTCAAGGAACCCGTCGCACTTTTCGCGCACGAGCAACGGTAGCAATTCGCGGAGAGCGTCGAGACATCGTGTGGGTGACGGCAGCAAGTCCGCTTGTAGCTGTTGCATGTCAAACCGGAGAAACTCCACGCTCTCAGAGGCCTTGAGCGCATTCAACGCGTTGAGCTGCAGTACCAAAAGGCAGTTGTCCCGCACAAACGCACACATACGTACACCGAACTCCGTTAGCGTCCCGGCCACTCCGCCAACCTTCCCACGCATTGCCACACACGCATACCTGGTCGTTGAAATGTGCGGCATCATCCATCACCTGCTGTAACGAATACTCGCTTTGTCGGAATTGCCGTGCCTTCTGTTCAAAGTCCACGATTTCGTTCTTCCGCTGGAGCTCCAGTATCTCCGAATAGCACGAGGAAAACGCCGTCGCTCCGTGAAGCGCACTACCAGTCAAGTCCTCGATCTCCTCGCGGATGGAAAGGTACGCCATGTCCAGCTGCAGGCGTTCCATGAGCCGGTCCGCCGGGGATCGACGCCGCTCGTCATCATCGTCACCCTCGCCACCACCATCGTCACTACGGTTGTTGGCCGAGAATTCGCTCACAGCACGCAGTCCATAACTGTGATGCGAGGAAGAAGCACTGGGTGCACGTGACCTGGAAGCCGCACCGAACCCCAGGGCCGCACTCACCTTCAGTGAGTGGATATCTTCGGCGAAATCCAAGACAGCGCGAAGCTCGGGGCTGGAAAGTAGCGGGGGCACCTGTCGGAAGGCCTCTGTGAATCCCACGATCGCGGCTTGCAGTACCTGCACGACACCGGCGAGCTCCGGCTCAAAGGCGACCTTGTAGTCTCGAAGGCGAGATTCGCACGTTTTCGCGAGGACCAAATCCAGGCTAAAAAGCGGCACGGGGCGAAGACACGGGATAGTTAGGACGTCTGCCTCAGCCGAGGCCAACGTGTTCTGGGAATCAACCCCCCGCGTTTGCCTGTTCTGGACGTGTTCGACGTCTGTCACCTCTGGTGAATCGGCGAAGATGCTGTCGTTGGCGACGCAGAACGGTGGGAGAATCACGAGTTGGCTGAGCGTGTTCTCTGCCACGTAGAGAAGCTCCTCGGCGCTGTAGGTTTCGGTACCTTGGTCCACATGACTGTTGAGAGCTTGGAAGAAGAGCGCCTCCAGCTTACTCTCCATCCAGACAGTGCTCGACGTCGAGGATGGCGGAGACATTGGGCCTCGAGTTCCCTCTGCCTGCGCTGTAGAGGGCGGCGGACCCGGCAATTTCTCTCCCCATGCGGCACGCAGAAAGCTCTTGATCTGCTGTCTCGTGAGGGAAAGGCGCTGCTCGGATGCTTGTCTCGAGTGAGCAGCAGACAAACCGGTCGCTTTGCCTTCCATCACGTCATTCACGGAGCTTTTGCGCAGGGTATCAAGCACGGAGTGCATAGCCGACAAGAGGTCCTCGCGATCTGTGAGCCGCATAACAGTAGCAGCGTTGGCGCCACGCAACAGAAGATTGTGCAGCAGGTCGAGGCTGCGCTTCACGACTCTCGTAAATGCGTCCAGCAGCAGAAAATCCACCAACGTCGCGAACTTGGTGAGCTGCCTGCACTTGCGACGTCGAATAGCAGCCATGGTCCAGCGAATCTCATCTAGATCCTCTCGGCGTGCGCCGTGGTGATGCCGCTGCTTGGTCAAGCGCTGCAGTCGCGCCAGGAGGTTCGAGTGCAGCTGGCCTGCCCGAGCCTGAGCCGACTGTGAGGATATCGAAGGCGCCGAGGAGCGAAAGTGATCGTGCTGCACCAGTTGCTGGTCAGCTGACGCAAGCTTGTGCTCCCTTTCCACGTAGTTTTGGAAAATGTGGAAGTTGCTGCTCTTGCGCACCGACAGCGCGAACTCGTGGCCCGGAAAGCCGCCGTGCAGAGGCGCATTGTCGTCTAGGAACACGCGGCATACCTGCGCCAAGATGGCTTGGATGCGCATGTTGCTCTCCTGGAGCTCCTTGGTGCGCGCGCGAACAAACCGCGTCTAGAGTGCATGCAGGTCGACCACAATTCGCAGCCACGTTAGTGAGCAACCCATGTTCATTCCTGTCCAGCACGGTTCAGTACAGAATATGATGGCAGCGGAACGTACGTTGGTCGTGATGAAGTGCGCCAGTGAGACCGTCTGCCCGTCAAAGTCCCAGAGCAGGCGCATTTCAGCCAACTTGGCCAGTTCGAGGTGAATTCGCTGCATCCCGTGCAGCAGTGCTGGGTGCGAGAAGTAGCAGTCCGCGATGAGGTTCTCGCGCGCAGCTTCGCACTTGCTGACGCGGATCCACTGCCTCCAGGCCAAGAACACCTTTCGGTAGCGGAACCTACGTCGCCAAGATTACCACCACAGCACGGGGAATTTTGGTGAGGCGACAACGAGGTACACGAACTGCATCAGGCCGTGATAGCGAGCGCTTTCGTACTCAGAGAAGGTGGGCAGACTACGTAGCTTGGCAAACTGCGCCTTCTGGGACTCCCAGGCCGCCACGGACAGGAAGGTCGAGCGGAAAGCGTCGGCCTTGGCGTGGAAGGTATAACCTGCGTGGCTGATGGTGTAGTAGTCCCATTTGGCATCCTGCAGCTGATTAATGCTCTCGCTGTCCCCAAAAAGCGCTTGCTAGCAGATGCAACAAGTTAAGCAGCAACACATGATCAAACAGCCAGCACATGAGTCAACAATGGAGTCCCGAGCAAGCACACCAAGGCCACAATGACCTTCCACTCGCTTTTGTCGTACATGCGTGACGGTAGCAACGTCGTACGGGTCGTAGGCAAGACTTGGCTCCAAGAAATGACGCGGCACAGCATACACGAAGGTGTTGCGGCGTCCGTCGTCTTTTGGTTCCTGTGCAGAGGCTGTCAAGCGGTTGTCCGATAAAAAACGGCGCGCATAAGGAAGGTCAATTCTTGTGAGTCCCATGGCAGGTTCCATCCGAACAGAACACGCTGCTCAGTGCAAACTTACCTCGAGATTGACCCGGACGGACCCTCGTGGTTGAGCCACTTCGCGGAGCCGCAGCACTGTAGGCCGTGATAGAGAAAACGCCACCAAGAGAAGGCGCACTGTTTTCCCGGCCGCGGTGGTGCCGCAGTAGCCCCGGAGCTGCCGAGTGCGGCCTCTTGGCCCCACGTGACAAGGCTTTTGCTGGTTCGACTGCCCCAGGGACTATCGCGGACTGGTTAGACGCGCTTGGGGGCTCCGGACGAAAGGCCGAGTGCGTCGTATTCGGTACAGCAGAGGCAGAGAACGGCCGCTTGTTCGACCCTGCGGACGATATGGCATGGCTCCGCCGGGAAGCTGAGACGTTACTCGGTCGAGCCACGTCCTCCTTCGCCGAGAAGATATCCACCGCCTCTGTGGCATCATCTACTGGCGTGGCAACGCGCTCCACCTGGTTGTCGCTGCTCACGGGGGATGATGCCTCCTGCAAGAGCTCCCTGCGGTGGCGGCTCACGTGTCGGTTGCCTGTACACAGCAATTCCAAATCAGACCACGCCCACAATGGAGTCGATGGGTATCTGTATGATTCCAACGAGGCTGTTCAAGGTCTGGTACAGTGAGTTCGCACCTGACGTAGCTGACTTCGGACGCATGGGAGGCTTCATGAAGACGCCCTTGTCGCTGGTAGTCATCGCCGCAGTCATGGGCGCTCTCTGTGTCTGCTGTGGAGCCGCCGAGCCAGGTCGCGGACTCTGTAGACGCCGACGGAGCTACGAAAGCAGCAAAAGAACCCAACCGCGTGAGTTCTTTATCTCCCTCGAAGCGTGCCACGCCGCGGTTGAGTAGCTCTAGTAGCCACCGTACAAGCAGAGTAGCCGCATCATGCGACGCGTTGACAGTCGATGCCAGTCGCTGCGGTGCGAGTGCTGCAAGAGCAGAGGCCGAAGCTGTGGCAGAAGGCGGTCTGGACAAGCTCAGTCCGCTGGGTGGGAGCGCGCTGCGAGACGCGCCGGCCGTACGAGGCCGTAGCTTGGGTGGCGCGCCGAAGCGCTCGTGCTCGCGCATCCTCCCACGCTCGTCGCCTACAGTCGCGTTCAGGCAAAGCGAGGCGAGACAAGAAGACGTGACGCTTCGCAGCTCGAATCCTTTAGAGCAGCGCCGGGTTTAGCGCACGTGGACCACGCGACGACGTACCATCCAGTCCACATGAGCAAGACAATGCCTGGGTGTGTCCACGTACAGTATGAACCAGCGCTACTCCACGCACAACTCGTGCAAGAATGCACGAACATACTTCTTAGTAGTGTTGCTGTGTGCTGTCCTTTCTCGACCTGTCCGTCGCCCCTGGAGGGAGCTCTTGGGCCTACGGACATATCGGGAAGAGCCGAATCCTGCACGCACGAGGTAAAGAGTCATGGAGCTTGGAAGTATGGCGACGAAGGTGACAGCGCATGGACCCGCGGTCGAGGCAATGGAGAGACCACTGGTCGAAGACAACAACGTCCAGGTGCTGAGCGAGAGCGAGAGTGGCGTAGAGAACGCTGGGTCCATGCGTTCGTCACTGCGACGCAAGCCGCAAAAGCTGGAGAATGTGTGGCACAACATTGGCACGGTGGGGCAGGCCAGCCACGAGCAAGACGTGGGGCTCAACACGGACCAGGAGATGCTGCTCAAAGACACCATGCGCGCAAACGAGGAGCTGATACGGACGAACGAGCGGCGCAAGGCCAACGCAAAGGAAGACTGTGAGCGACTGGACGAGCTGTGCCGACACAACGCGGAGCTAAAGGGTGAGCTTCGGGAGGCCGAGTCGCAGCTACAGCAGCAACAGCAGACCAACGAGGTCTTGCGTCGCGCGAGAGACCTCTACCGCGACAAGCTGGGCGAGTCTCAAGACATAACTCGTATCATGATCCTCAAGTACGAGCGCTTGACGCGTCAGTTCCAGCACACGAAGGAGGCCGTGGCAGTGATGGCCGCGGCTCGTACCAAGACAGCCTATGACTACGATCATCCGAAGGAGACGAAGCAAGAGGATCAGTTGGACTAGATGTGTCTGTTTGGTCGTGTGAGAGAAGGAGAAGCGGCATCACGCCTACGGAGCGCCGTGTGTACTAGGCTAAGCCCCTCCCAAAAAAGTTCGTAAGTGAGACTTCCTCTCCAATGTGACTAGCATTGGAGTGTATGTAGCAGACACCCTGCTACTTCCTTCTGCTTGAGCTTCTGTGTGTCCTTCCCTTTGGACGACACC
>JAADYJ010000461.1:0-20745 GCA_023338205.1 Halophytophthora polymorphica
CCCCCCCCCCCCCCCCCCCCCCCCCCCCCCAAACTGCGCGCTATCACTGACGTCCGGGTTGGGCGCCGCACCTGACCTTCGTGCAGACCATCCATGGGATGGCAGCGGGCCTGAGTTCACCAACAGGGATCGAAGATCTCCAGACAAACTGTGCCACGGAGCAAAGGGCAAAGGAACGGAAGAACGCGCTCAAGAAAGCTCGAACGATTCTCTGAGGACGATCCATGCAGAGATTCCGCTTACCAACACGGCACGGGCCAAACTGATAGCGTCGATAGCGGTACAAGCACGGATGCCGTTGTCATCTACCGGTAGTGAGTTTACGCCTGAAAATGATGATGCACGTCGCGAATTTGATTGTGCGTGGAGCAACCTAACTCATTTGAAACTGGTGCTACTAATTCTCTCCGTTCACTACCAGCTTGGTGCTGCTAGTGTTGATCGCGTTGCTCTTGGTTAAAGGACCTCCGTCGCTGAGGCGTTGAGCGGTCCGGGAGCCGTGTGGTGGGTTCCGACGTCTCTGCGAGGTTGCAACCTCGCAGAGACGTAAAACGAGAATGACCTGTCCACTCTCTTACTACGCTTGCGCTCAAGTCTGGTGATCTGGACGGGCTCGCCATATCGCCCCCCCGCGCGGTGGTCGTGTTACTCAACCTCCAGTCATCGCTGGCAGCCAGTGGACAGCTTCTTGACGACGAGGTCAGAATGGCCAAATACGGACAGGATCTGATCTTGGGTTGTGGCTTTGATTGAGGAAGAGGACGAGAGTTCTGCCGAGTAGCTCAGAAGGGACTATATCACAGAGAAGACTTACTGGCCGCACTTCACGCCGACGCCCTTGCTCACTGATCCCAGGTCGCTGAAGATACCCGAGCTGGTCGCCTTGGGCGCCACGGTGGCCACGGAGCAACTCGACCTCCCGTCATTGCCGGCAGTCTGTGGGCTCCGGATACTGCGTTGCTTCAAGCACCAGAGAAAAGCAGACCCCGTCCAACTCGCCGACCAGAGACCCCCGATATGCACGTCCGACTTGCGGACAACGTAAAAGGCTCGGGGTTCAACAGCACCACCATAGCGTCCCAAGTCTTCGGAACTGTTGGTAGCTACTTGCTCAGAAGGAATTACGGCGATCGATATGACACCATTCATCGGGCGGGATTGTTCCTCTGAGGCAGGCCGGCATGTTAGATAGCGTCCTGGATTGGCATGCATTGTGATTATGATCGCCGAACGACATAGCGACCGGTGCGTTGGCTAGTCGCAGCGCTTTTGTGGACTTTTGCACTTTTTGTTTAGCAACACACTGGACTTGGTGCTAAGTCTTCATGTCGGAAGCAACATCCTGGTAGGCGTGACACAGCTCCAGACTCATATACCCTGCGCATATGAACTCTGCATACACTGAAATGCTAGCATTTGGTGGCGATCTAGCTGTGTCATAGATTGTGAATGTGTAGCAGCTAGAAGAATCTCTGTGCTGTCAGGCACCACGGTTAGCAAGCTAACGTTACATGATTCGCTGAGGTAACATGATTTTGGTCTGGTTTGGTGTTCTGGTCTTGAAAACGACAGGACCCACAAACAAGACCAAACGCGAATAGGACGAGCGTGTGTGTATTCGGTATGGGGACGAACCACTACCACGTCATCGATTGTCATCACACCCAACAGAGCACAGCACAGCACGGCGCGGCGCGAGGCGTACAACTTAGCATAGCACACCACGGCCCGGCGCGAGGTGGAAGCGGGCAGCAACGTGCAGCACGTGCATGCAGCGCGGCGTATGCAATGTTGAGTTGAAGTTACAGAGCATATATAATTGAGCTCACTATACTACGGATATAAGTTTCGAGGTGGTCCGTGTGGCGATGGCAGCTTGGCTAGGTCGTGTTTGTCGCGGTACACTTTATGGCCCAATTATAGGGTTTCCTTGGGAATCAACAGTCCGGGGTACTCGGTGTTGATGTCGTTTGTGCTGTCTGGGGTTGCGCTGGCGAAGTTCAGGTTGGTGGCCGCAGGCGCGTTGGGTTGTTGCATGCTGTGACACTGCGTGTTCCCACAGCGGCAGTGGAATGAGTGCTGTTGATCCTCGCGGTAGCACAATGTCAGTTTCTCCAGGGCGCAATATCGCGCAGGGCGCAGATTTCAAGCCTCATGATGTTCAGCCACTGCCATTCGTACATGGCACAGCTTGGAGCGCATGAGTGATTGATGAAGCGGCTCATGCTCCCGCAGGCCTCAGCGTCGATGACGAGACGTTGTCTGAGCTCGGTTGCAGCGCCTAGCTGACCTTGAAGCCATACCACTCAATAGAATCAGCACCATTGCCGTCAAGGTCTTTCAACGAGTCAATGGTGTCTGCGTTTCCATCAGATGAATGGCGCTACGGGGCAAAACGTCCTATTTTGTGCCAAATCGCACTAATTCTGAGGTTGGGTTAGGCTCACCTCACCCCGTCTAAAGTTTAGTTATCCTCCCTCCTAAGGTCATTTCAAACAGCATAGTGGGTCACTTGGACTAATTTGTAGCTGTTTTGGCCGAGTACGCTCCATTCACGAGCCCGTAGCGCGGAAACTACTTGGCCGTTTGGGACAAATGAGGTGTGAATGAGGTCCTAAGACGCATTTCTACAGGACTGTATGCTTGGTTTCTCGGCAGAAGCTCTTGCGCATTTTACGATTTTTCCAGACTTACCCAGGCATCTCTGGTTGACTAGTGGACTGAGTGTTATGCTGATGAAACAGACGCTGAAGAATATGTCGGCGGCGAGGATGACAGTGGCGACGAGGCGCCGCCATTATCCGGGGCTACTGCTTTCAGCTACAGCTTGGAGCTCGCGCGCTTTCTCGTCGAGTGCCCAGGTGAAACTTCGAGCGAGCGAGCTGGCTGTGTGGAAACAGTGGCGGCTTGCCCTCGGAAGGAAGTGAAGAGCAAGTGCCAACGTACGATATGAGGTATTGTGGCCTATGAAATATGATACTTTCCTTCAATCTGATACACATCTGAAACTTGGCCTTCGAGGCATGTGCGCGTCAGATAGTGAGGTCTGTAGTCCTACCCACATTTACGTGGTCCACATAAACAGAGAGTAAGCCCAAATTGGTCTGAGCGCCACTCGTCGTTCTGGCCACGAGCTCGCAGTTGGCGGCACGGATCAGCAAGAGGACCTCGACCTCGTAGTCTACGCCACGCGGAAGGGGACGCCGCGTGTGTTGCTGGAGACCGAGATCGTTCGTGCCAATTTGCACTCCCCCCCGCAAGTATCGCACGTCGCGGACAGGTGAGCTGTTCGAGGCTTGTACACAAGAATGGACTCGCCGCGTGTGAAGCAAGAGACATCGCATAAAGGCTGCACTACAGCGTCAGCACCCAGAGAGCGTTTGAGGACAGATAGGCCCATGGGAAGGACCAAACGGCAGCGAGGCGTTGACGCTGGGGTCACGCCAACCGAGCTGCTGGAAAAGATCGGCATCTTGGGAAAAGACGTCGTGAAAATTCTCAAGGCCTGCGGCTGGGAGGTGCGCGACCCGAAGGGCCTGCAGCACCACAAGCGCTACTATGCTCCTGGAGGCCGAGCCAAGGGTGATCAGGCAGTGCACAAGCGGGACGTCTTCATCGGCGAAGGGGAGCTGTATGCACACGTTCTGGACCAAGGTGAGCCCTGTGTTGTTGCTCGGCGCTGCGTTGCTACATGGTCATCTAACAAGTCGATCTGCATGCTGTAGGCGGCATTAATGCGTTCAAGCCGGGTGTTGTGTCGCCGTCGATGGCCCTGTCGTCGTCCCCACCGTCGCCGTCGTCGCTGTCGGCTGAAGTTGGTTCCAGCTCCTGCATGAGCGAGGAAGCTGCACGACCAGCAGTAAGTTTCTCGCGTGACACTACTTTCCCTGGAGAAGGGATTGCGCCTGACCCACAAAAACGGAAGAAGCAGAAGCGGAAGAGTTTGCCGTCACGAAACCCAAGCTCGTCGCCACGCGACTCACAGAGCCAGCCACGGCGATGCCACACTTCCGAGCGGGCGGCGGTGAGTACGCGTGAGGGACCCCAAAGGTATGCTCGTGCTTCAGCCACCGAGCCACGACGGCCTGGCACAGCACTGACTGCACCCACGCATTTCTCGACCGCGCTCAATGCCGAAATGCGTAACAAGATGCGGTACAGCCACTCCTCAGTGGTTGGTCACCGGGGACATAGATGCAGCAACTCCCAGGCATCAACAAACGCCAACATCAAAGCGTACGATGAGCGCATTCGAGTGCTTCGCGCCGTGGAAGTCCACTTGCTTCGGTTCGTGGCAAATGTGCATCGTCACCGTCGAGCAATAACCACTGTGAGAAGTGAGGAGAACGCTGCTCTCGTGTCCGGTGATGATGCGGATCCTCACGTAATCGACCATGATTTGTGGCTCCAAGAGTTGGATGATATCGCTCTGAGCTTGGATGGATCGCAACGGGATCTCTGGACCATGGTCGCGGGTATCATCGCGCAGGATAATCGACAGTACAAGGACGACGAGCCCGACCAAGCCGTTCATCTGCGATTGCCCGCATTTGTGCCAGAGGAATCCGGTGATCTCTTGCTCTTGGGCGAGATGGACCGCTACCTGCTTCGCTTAGTCGCTACGGTCCGTCGTTACCGTCGAGCAAGGAGTACTGCTGTCATCAAGAGCGGTGCTGTTTCCAGCGAAGAAGATACTACAGTGCCCAGAGCAACGGGGTGTGATTGTCAAGATGAGCTCAATGCACTCCAGCAGAGTATCGATGAGTCTCTAGGCGACGTGAGGGAAATCACCAACGAAATCGTCGAGCAGGCTAGAGAGCACCAGACGTTGATCCATTAAATATAGATACGCGTGCTCTTGCACCCATGTCTTTGATTGCAAAGTTTCCACAAAGTGTGTATGTGTCGGGAGCTATTTGGTTATGACTGCCGTGAATAATGCGTCCATCGATCTAGCTCGTACCAAAAAGTGTCAAAGTGACCACAAGCCCTGTTCGCGGAAGCAGAAGCGACAGAGTCTCAAGGCGAACGAACAGAAATGTACCATAGGTGGCTGGGACCTGCGTCAACATCGGCTTAGACGCCACGTACGCACATGCGGGTGTGGGGGAGAAATGGCGGCGTAATGACCATCCCGAACGAGGTGTGCAACTGCAAGACTTCTTGCGTAGTCTTGGGGAACGATGGCGAGGCGCTGGTAGGAGAAGCGGCAGAGATGGTGCATCAAGTGAGCCCCTCCAACGTCGTTTTCAACGCCAAGTTCTACGACAAGATGCTGGCCTTACCCGCATCGGAGAGGCCAGCCTGGTTGGCGTGGCGCTGGGGTTTGATGGGAATTACATTTTGAGCGTGACAGGTGTGAATGCAATGACGGGACGAATGAAGATGCCGATCCAGAACCACACAAGCATTGCGCACGATACTTTAGACCAAATAAGAGCTGCCCAAATGAAGACCAGTCTCACTATTTGGAGCTGAGCTAGCCAAGGTCGGTGGCCAACTGCTATGTCTCCGGAAGTAGCAATAGCCATAATTTCCCGTATATATTCTGGGTATTGCGGCGCGGGCTCTATTGCGGATGTGATGTCGCCGGGAAATCGCAAGCGCGAGTGGATCTCCTTCGCGGAAGCAACCGAAAAACGATCACACAGCTAACGGCGGATAAGAGCATGGTTCCCTCGACAGCTTCGTTGAATTGGTTCTCGTTCTGGTACCATGGCGGCCTAGTTAGCGCCCACCTGTTTAATCCGACTGCTTGAACCATTGGAACATCGTTAACTTCTCTGGGCCGTGAGTTCTCGGTGTGCCTGCAGTTCTCCGTTGCTGACCCGTAGCAGAGGCAAATGCTCCCTTAGTGCTGTCCCAACAGAAAGCCACATGATGACTGCGAGCGAAGTGAATACACTGTCGACCGACATGCGGCTTGCGAAGCACGACATGTCGTGGGTTGCGGCCTTCGCAAAACGCGGCGTGGCCAACCTGACCCGAGCCGCTGTAGTTGGATTCACCCTTGTGCCATTCTCCAGCAAAACTGCTTATGCCTTGATAGTTTTGAGTGCCAATACCTCGGTGGATTTGATTTTGTCGTTGTGGGCTGCAGAGACGATTTTGATGCTCAGGTACCTAGTTGTAGTTGCCGCGTTGAGGTAGTCTGTCACTTGATTTCGAAAAATGTCGAGTTCGGAAGCAGTATCACGTGATAGCGTCTCTTGTTGATCACGGGTAGTGGTCGCGGTTTCCGCTTGTTGTCGCTGCCTCTTCAAACGGTTCGAAGCGCGAGAGGAAGGTGGATGGCTATCAATCGCAGATCGTGGCCGTGCTGCAGCCACCGGACGTGCTGTTGCAATGCCGCTTAGCTCGAGACCCTGAGCTAGCGCTGCAATGGGCTCGTGAGATTTGTTTCGACTTGGTGTTTCTCTGGCAAACCGGGACCACTTGTTCATGTGTCTGACAAGCCGTTGGTATCAAATAGACAAGCCACACATGCAACAACAAAGTTAATGTCAGACTTACAGACAAAAGAGATAATTACCGCCAGGCATCATACTTACGTGAAAAGCGACGGCAGTACTCGGGTTGGGTGTGCAGCATCAAGCTCTCGGAGCAGTACTAAGACCGATGGCAGTCACATGAATCAAGGGAGAAATCCTCACTTGGGTCGCGCGCTTCATCCAACCGCCCATACTGAGTCCGATTTTGGCAAAGCGACTCCAGTCCACCTCGCTTCGTGGCTCCAATCCCTCTTGTAGTCGAGACGAGTAGGTCGTGGCGTTTCGAATAAATTTGGTGAGTACCAACCGAATGAACAGCTCCAACGTGTCGGAGCCCCAACGCTTTGCGCGCCACGACCGGGTCAAACGGAGAACCTCCTCCATAGCAGCCAACGAGCACAAGTAGTGACAGGTTGTGGACTGCTCCAGAATCGCGCAGCTCTCTTGAAACGTCGTGAGAGGTGGTACTAATCCTGTACCACTCGCCAACAACGTGATCTTGACCTGGAGTTCCAGTATCTTGGCAAGCGGGACACTACAACCTATCAGCAGCGTCGGAATGCTACCAAGAACGGCGGCGGAGATTTCAGCAGCAAGATAAAATTTATCTAGTACTTGTGCGTCCGGATGGATCCCGTACTGGAGCAGCGTGACGAGACTGAACAGTGATATATGTTCGATTGCCCAAAACGAAGAACATTCCCCGGAGTCGAAAGCGAACTGGTTTCCGGCTTTGCGTCTGCAATTCCTTCGCGCGTAAGAATAAGTTGTCCATTTGTTTCCGAAATACGGTGAGGTACGCACCCACTTCATGCACTTGCTCGCTGGTGCCATCGTCGTGTTCCGATCGCTCTCGTTTTCTGGGTCTGGACGGGGGTTGGGAAGGACCTTCAAGACGTGGAAAATCAGAGACGAGAATACCAGCTTCACGTCCATCCATAACTTCGCCTGCACTGTTTGAAAGTGCAGCCTCCGTTGACATAGCAGCATCCCCGTACTGCAGCTCCGCTTCTCCAGCTCGACTATCTTTCTGCTGTGTCTTCCGTCGGCCGATTTGTTTGTAGTCTCGCTTGAATTAGCATTCCTGTAATGCTGTGTGTTGAGTGCAACGGCTGTGCAGGTCGGTACGAAGTCGTGCAATTACTACTCTCTCTCACACCATTGTCGGATTCCGTGTCTCCTTCACCCGCGATCTCGTCTTCTGTCTCAGTCTCTTCGTCTGCCTCCATCTACGACAGGTGAAAAACAGCACAGCAAACATCGAATCGTTAGCTGGGCAACTAATCGTAGATCTACAAGAAGGGTGCCACCAATCTGCTCAGTGGAAATCGATTGTCCTTCGATCCGAGCTTTCGAAATGATTTCGCTGGTGGAGACTGCCAGGTTTCTTACAGCTGCACGACACGGTGCACAAATCTGTCGCGCTCCTCGCGTTGCATCGTGTCCTCCAGTGTATCTGCAGTGCCATAACCTTCCCCAGCAGTGACAGCTGCACCTCGGGCATCTTCGACATCGCTGTCGGTGAGCAGGCAACGCTGCCCAGCCACCACTGATCGCAGAAACTGTAGCTCCAGCTCAATCTTCTCGTTCTGCTCGTGTGGTGCGAGTTCGGAAATAGGTCGAAAGTTGGTCAAGTTTCAAGCAGAACACCAACCGTTTATACTTACATCCGAACGCTCCTGTCATGTATGACCTCTAGCTTTCTGCGTTCACCACGTTACACTAGAAAATCATTGCAGGGCTAATAGCCCTTCTTAATCGCACATGGGCCGAGACTACTTGCTGGCTTGTTGTTGGTGCATTATATGAGCCTGCCCACTGATCCACGTGGGGAGTAGAGCCCTTCGCCATCGCCAAGCGTGTTTTGTGAGTTCCTCAGCTACTGCCAAACTGTGAGTTCCAGTACGCTTCGAGCCCCATGCGGCTCGAACGAATCGGTAATAGTGCGTCCACGAGGTCAGCAGTCACCACGGAATCCTGTATGGCGTCCAGCCCTTCTACCACCAGCTTTACCCAGCGCCGCATGCCGCAGCGAATACCCAGACGGTTGACAAACGACGTCAACAACATGGTGGCTTCGCTGAACATCTCGGTGGCGCATTCATCGGCGTCGCCGCTCCTTACGCAAGGGAGGAAACGGGCGTTGGCTCCTACGGCCATCGACATAATGCCGCCCGCCAGAGAGCCCACCTCTGTTGGGCCTAGATCCCCGCGTGTATCCAGCGCCAGTTTGGTCTCGAGCACGGCATCCAGGTATGCCTCCATTTCTCCTCGAAGCAGGGACCTTCGAACCGACGACGCCCTCGAGTCTGCCGCCACTTCTCGGTTGTCGACGCAGGACCTCGTGCGGCCCCGCGTATGATCGCTCACGGTCAAATACTCGAAGCGCCCGCCGGTAGCGCATGAATGTGCACGTGCTCTGCTGTCTCCATTCGCCGCATCGGCTCTGGCGACCGGGGGCGACAGCTTTACACATTGCCGACTTGGACTTGAACCGGCGGTGTCCCCGACAGTGTCCTTGGCTGGATTGCACGACAGCAACCCCTGATCATCTGGTACTTCGACACTCTCTGTGCATCGAGGTGCTGTAGGGTCAGCAGCACCCTCAAGCGCCAACTTGGCCTGCGCTATAAGCGCCGTCGTCGCGATCTGGAGCTCTTTCTGCAGCCGCTCGATTCGACACATGAGCTCGTTAACTGTCGTCGCAGCAGCAGCAGCATCCGGCGCTGCGGCACTTGAGGATGTGGTCGCTACGACAGGTACACTGTGATCCTGTAGCTGGTGATTAACGACCGCCACCGACCGCGCGAGCTGTAGCTCCACGCCGCGCAGATCGGGCTTCATCTCGAATGCGTGTCAGCTTCAGCCTCACGTTCACTCTAACTCTGTTTTTATCTGAGTTGAAAATGTTGGCCAATGAAATATGGACTCAGACTTCACATACTTGACTTCGTTTTTCGACACGGCCGACGCGGGCGCCGACGGCTCTGGCCAAACTGCGGGACGTGGAGCAGTAGCTAGCGCGCGTTCCTGGTATACAGCGGCACGCAGTCACACCCTATGTGCCCGATGCCCTGGATGCAGATTCGAGGGTGGAGCTGGATGCGCTGATCTCCAGTGTCCTGCGGCTGCAAACTGAGCTCCAGATCGCCACGGATGCCGTTATCGCGGACGCCAAGACGCAGTCGGTGGCCATGAAAGCGCGCGCACCAAGCCTTTCTGCCGTCGCGCTGTCAATGGGGGCAGTAGACGACTCAGAAACGGAGACGAAAGATGAATAGCTTGGAGACGATGGCATCTGCGCTGGTAATGAGAATGGCGAGCTACCCGAAAACATCAACACCGCCCCCAGTGCGGATCCAAACGCAAAGCGATCAGCAAAGCTGCTTCGGAAGTCCAAGCTCTTCTTTGCTGCAGTGACAAGGCTATTAGCTGACGGTGCAAGCGACAAGGCCGTGAAAAACGTGCACGAAGCGATGAATCGTGCTTCCAAGATGGCGTGGGGCCTCAACGAGTTCATGACGAAGGTCAGAGCTCCGTCAGAGCAAACCGCGGCCATATTCATCTAGGCTGTGGGGATCCTTGCAGCCGTGGTGGAGAACGAGGAGATGAAATACTTCATTACTCGCGCCAGACTGATGCCAGTGGTTCAGCGGTTCAGGGATCTTTGCACGTGCATTGAGAACAAACCGGGACTGCCAGCAGAACTAACGGGCCCTCAGCTCCATTCAGTGCACGCCAGACTTCTCGCCTATTCAAAAAGAAAATGCAAGGACGCGCTCGCGGACAGATTGAAGCAAGCCCAGATCCTGGCAGCGGCGTGCAACAGCGTTCTGACGGCGCACAGAATCAAGAAACCTCTCGACAAGCTGCTCTACTGCTTCCAGCGCAATTTCACTTCTATCCAGTCCAGCCAACGCGCTGGCACGGCAAAACCACCGAAAGAGGAAAGATGGACCCTTTTCGGAGAGGTAGCTAAAAGGGTGGCGGCGTTGATACAACACGAGTTGCAATCCTCCAGCGGTATCAAGTTCAAGAATGCCACCAACCTGGACTCCCGAGGGAGGGGATTCGCAGCGGTATTTCCTGGGAGAGTCCCACCTGAAATGATGCGGTAAGTGCTGGTGGAGGGATGGTGGCGAAGCTCGCGGTTTCGGCTATTTGCTAATCAGTCATCGAGTGTTCTGGCCCTGGTATGCGCATGTGACGTATATGCTGGTTGTGCCTGCAGATTTTCGCAGGAAATGGGCGAGCTTGCGCCCAAGAAGAAGCAGAAGTAGACGCTTTAGTCGCCGCAAAAAGTCACACACGTATTCATATGCTTGGTCGATACGCTTTCTGCATCTTCCAGGTCATTGCAACTTGCCGTCGTTGCAGCACTCACCTTGGAAATAAATCACGAGCAAGCAGAATTCCTCGAGCAGAGCATATAGTTCTACGTCCCATTGTGGAAACATCATACCAATTACCAGAAATGCGTCAATCCACGCAAAACAACCATTGCTACCCACCGAAGATATGCAAAGCCTTGCCGCAAGCAGTGCAGAACTCACAACGGTCACAGCAAATGGGGAAGAAAGCTTCGAAGCAGAAACCGAAGACGAAGCAAATTGAGATAGGGGCAGTTATCTCGTCAGCGAGAACGATACGCGACTCAAGGCTGTGTCAAAGATGTATCTCGATGCTGCGACTACATCGATGGCAGACGCTTCTTAATAGCGAGGACCTTACCGATACAACCGCGCGCGAAGTGGTGCCTAATTCTTGCAGGACAACATTGAGCTTCACCAAGTTTGTCGTGGAAGTTGGAAGTCCATGTTAGTAAGCGATGACTATATTCGTTTATGTATCGATACTCCTTTGCGCAGTGCTGAATAACGAGAAGATGAAATCCGTCATCACTGGCTCCAGACTCTTCTCACTGCTGCACCAGTTTGAGAACTTCTCAAACTCAATGAGAAGCTTCTCGCGAGCACTGAAAACCGCTAACGGGCCCTCAGCTACGGTCCTCCCGCGTGAAACTTTAAGTCGAGGGCTGCAAATACAACTCGCGGAGAAGGTGAAGGAAATCCAGAACCTGGTGAGGCTGTTTCATGGTTCCCGACTTGATGCTCTCTCCACCCAGATCGACACAACGGAACATCACAGGAGCCGATGGAAGAGAGGCACGTGTGCGAATGGCATGTTGGTTGCTGTTGCAGAGCTTTACATCAAAGGGCGCAGGTCGCACTCAAGAAGTGAAAGCAATCGGCATTGTTAGCAAGGAAGGAAATGTCGTGGATGACCGATGCGTGATACGCACGTTCGAACTCAGTGTGAAGTTGCGGCCTATCAACGCTCGATGAGGTCGACAGGCACGGAGCCCTCAGTTGGGTCCACTTCAGATGGTATGCTCCAGCAGAGCCGACAAATTCCAGATCCCACCATGCGAACTCTCGTCCAACCGCAATCAGGTGTCTACTCCTTTATGGGGGCATGGTTTGCTCTTCTTTCCGAGGTCAGTCAGGTAGCACATTTTCTTCGAGATCAATGCGCCACTCCCAACGAGCGTCGAGGAGACCTCTTCACGTATGCGTTGGGGGAGGCGGGGCCTATACTTCGTGATCCACCTCGATCACACTGTGCATGAAATTGTGCTCGTAAGGCAGCATGAAGGTGAGCACCGTACAAACCAGAGGTGATACAGAATATGTGCAGATCCGTGCTTGTGTGGACCCAGGGCTACCAACCATCGGTGGAAACGCCTGTGCATGTCCAATTTGACGAACACGAGCTCCAGAAAATAATTGCGCAGTGGTTTGTTGAGAGCTTTCTTGGAATTGCATATTTGACGTCCAGGGGGTCTTGATTGATCTCTTCGAAAGTGGTTCCTACAGCCCAGCATAGGGTCATGAAGTTTAACTCGGATTGAAGCAGCCGTTTATGCTTTGCGTTGGGCCTCTCTGTCACGCACACCCATGCAACTGAGAGCCGAAGCGACTTATCGACGAAGCTTGCGAGCGCATTTATTGTCCTGGAGAAGTCTGTGCCTTGTATTGCCCCGCACTTCACCAGAAGCCTCCATGGCGAGCCGAAACTCACAAGTAGTTCCCATTTCAGTATCGCGTCACGGACTACCGGTATTTACCGGATCATCTAAAAAAAATACCGGTCGTCCTACCGGTTAAAAAGACGCGGAGAAATACCGGTGTACCGGTTAAAAAGACGCGGCAAATGCGTGTACTTGGTTTTTGTATGGGACGAATGCGTGTCTTTGTGCTCCATAACCGTGCAAATGAACGGTTCATTTGTTATAAAATAACGCCGCGTCTTTTTTAACCGGTACACACCGGTATTTCTCCGCGTCACACCGGTATTCCTCCAAGCCATCGCGAAAATCTGAGCAGAAAAGCAAGTAGAAGCCCGAGAAAGGTGTCGCCTTCGTCGCCGTCGCGCTCTGTGCCAACCTGGACGCCATGCAGGTGGAGGAGGACCCGAGCAGCCAGTTCGTGGACTTCACAAACGCCACAGCGTCCGAGCAGTTCATCTCGGACGTGGAGCAGGCGCTCATCGCCTGGCAGCTCTCGCACAAGGGCCACGCCTCGCTGGATGCGCTGGCCGCCGCCTTCCCCAACGCCTCCTGCGTCCCCGACAAGGGCAGCACAGGAGACCCAACGGCTTGGTCGCATGCTCGTGGCGGTAGGGATGGCAGGAGTGCCGGCGACCCAGCGATCTGGACGCGCAGCTTGGAGTTCCGCCCGTCCGACGCATCTGCGGCCAAACACTACGCGCTGACACTGTTCGTCTCACACCAAGGCCAGCAGCCAAAGCAGGAGATCGCTTCGCCCTCAGGTATCGACGCGGCGGCAAGCATCACAAGTTCGCGCAGCCGCATGCTCAAGAAGTGGCAGGAGGGGCTGGAGCACTTTACGCCCACGATGCTTTCGGTCGCGGATGCCGGTCGGGATTTCCAGCGGAGCGTGATCGCTGATGACGTTCCAGCCAGCTCAGCAAGTGCATCGGAGGCTGAGGCATCTACTGCGGGCTTCCCGGAGGAAGAGGAAGGCGCGCGGGTCAGTAGCAGCGGTCGCGCCAGTGCCTACTACACGTCCGTGTTTGAAGACGACCAGGAGGCTGTATTCAGCCGTAAGACGGCCTTCCAGAATGTGCAGAGGTGGTTTGGAGTGGACGAGTTCTTGCTGTTGACTCGGTCTTCGCCGGAAGTCAAGACGACACAGCAGGAAGAGGTGGCACTGTCCAGTCGGAGTTCACGCCAGGCCAAACGCGGTATCGAGAAGCTCCCGAGTGACGCTGGTGACGCGGGTGAAAATGGTGAAACGGAGGATCAGGAAATCGACGACGCTGAAGTTGCAGCCCAGAAAGACGTGCCAGAAGTGCAGACAGAGGGAAAAGGGACCGGCGGTGATAACACAGAGGCGAGTACGAGCGTGGCTGGGGACGATGACGGCATGGCGGATATCCCAGTGGACCAGAACGAGTCGAGCATGCTGCTTTCAGCGCTCACTATCGCGCTGAACAACTGCAACTGCACGATCCCAGCCTTTGTGCCGGTGATGGAGCCGTCTCGAGGAACGTGGGTGGGCTCCGCCGTTCCCGGAGCCACCGGCAACGTGTCGATCTCCTTTGATACGGACTCGGTGCCCGAGCTGAACCCGAACCAGAACTGTATCAGTGGCCTTCTCGACTTCTTCAAGCTCAAGTTGCAACTATCGCCACAAGTGGAGGAAAAGTGTCGTCTTGAGGCCGGAGAGTCCGGTGATCTGGCAATTGGGATGATGGTCTCGGCCTCCTTTGGCTACGCCTGGGAGCGATCGGAAGATCCGCGGCAGGAATCGACGCCCGAGAACCCATTGGAATGGCAACAGTTAGAGTCTCAACTGCCGGTGAACGAACGAGAACAAGTACAGCAAATCACGAAGAAGCTCTTTGGGGAACAACATACCAGTCCTCTGCTGGGCTGCACCACCTCGCCTCTACTGGGAATGGACCTCACCGCTAGTTGGCCGAAGCTGCGTGAGGGCACTTACGTGGACAACGTGGTTCACTCGACGCTGGATCCAAACACGGCGCCCGAGTGGATGCTGAAAGTGCGATTCGAAGAATTACTCGCCGAGAACCAGCGCAAGCCGCAGTTGCCGTTGAGCAAGCGAATCGCCAACCTCGTGCAGGTGTACTCCAACTCCCGAGAGCTCAACAAAGATATCTTGGTGTCGGAGTTGGCGCCGCCGATCAACTACCCGCCTTCGACCTCCAACTCGGCCTCGACCACCAAGACGACAACTACTTCTAGCCCCGCCGTGTCTGGGATTGGAGGTGAAGCTACTGTGACAACGTCCTCGGCTACCATCTCCGACTCCATTCCAGCAGCACGAGGGGCTGCCGTTGTACTGGGCCATGCGATCGGATCCATCACGTCAAGTCTGGTCTCGGCGGCCACATGGAAAGGCACTGACGTTGAGGAGATCCGTCGCATTGTGGTGGAGCTCTTCGACGAAGGCGAAGTGGAGGGAGAAGACGAAGAAGCCGGCCGTGGCTCGAAGAGCGGCGGATCGGAACCCCCAGCGACGATGCCCAGCTCAGTGATGCACGGCGCGCCAATCGGTGAACTCGTGTCGATATTGGCGACTCGGATGAGCCAACTGCGTACGTTGTTGTCTTGCGCTATGCTGTTGGGATATGCTTTGGTGATGTGCTCAGCTCTATTGTGCTGCGGTGGTGCGGTTTGGTTGCAAGCAGACGGGATCAACTCCATGTCGCTACTTTGGGTCGAGTTCGTCAAGGCGCTGCGAGACCGATGGTTCCAGCAGCGACTACTTCCTTTCATGGTGCGATTATGCTCGTTATGACCGTGGACTATTGTAATGGTGGTGTTGCTCGTGGCTTACTGACTCCTGGCTGTGTGGTGTGGCGATGGTTTACTCAGAGAACGACAGGAGAAGAAGGCGGCGCCAGCCACAACACGAGCTCCCGCTCTCTGGACGCGCTCTTCTTGCTGGACGCAGAGGCCGTGCAGCTCCCCCCACCTGACTTTCGCCAGTGCCTGCTGCACCAAAAGCTCCAGCTGCTCAACTGCTGCATCTTCAGGTAGGCACTACACATTGGCCAGCCAAAAGCTCCCTTGGCCAAGGCCGACACGGTGGCAGCGTCTAACTTTTGCTATTGGGTTTACTACTGGTGCATGCACCCATCCAGACAAGCGGAGGTGTCCAAGCCAGGGTCTACCTCTGGGAGCAACAGTGTGGAGAACGGCGGCAGTGGGGAAGGCGGGGGCGACGGCGGTCTGAGTGACGACGAGTTCTTCGACTCGATTGAGCAGCAGGAAGGTGCAACCCCTCCCTCCCCGCCTCATCGTCCAGAAAGACAGCCAGAGGGTGTGCTTCGTGAAGTTCCCGGCGTCGTGTGTCTCCAGACCAACGAGCCGCTGCAAGACCCAGTGACGCAGACGGCTGTGCCCATGACGGAGGACGTGGCGAAACAGCAGCAAGATCTGTTGACGCGTCTGGGCGTGAGCGTCGAGTCGGTCATGCTGCGTCAGCAGATTCAGAGCAAGGCGCTGGTCTCGGATATGCAGGCGTTCAAGGCCGCCAACCCGCGTGGCTGTCTGGCCGACTTTATCCGCTGGTACTCGCCCAAGGACTGGATCCCCTTCGAGTCGGAGCAGCCAAACGCTCAGCCGAGTGATCTCCCAGCTGAAGGCCGTGGCGTCTGGTGGTTCGAGCGACACGGAATGCTGTCGGAGCGTATGCGCTTCGGGCCGGGGCGTCAGCACTTGTGGCAGCAAATGTGGGAGACGAGCGCTCCTGTGCCTGCGAGTCGACAGAAGCCGCTGTTCGACCCGCTGCAGGAGTCTGAGAAGGTCTACCACTACTTGGAGACGCTGTCCCCGCACGAACTCTTCCACCAGATGCTGGCGGGCGCTATCTCCAGCAACATCTTCGCGCTGGAGACGGCTCTGCCCGTGCCGGTGACGCCAACGACGCTCCCAGTCGTGTATCGAGCGTTGCAGGGCCTGCGAACTCGTGGCAGTCGTGCGATTGCGCTGTTGGACGAGGCGCTGGCCGAGTCCCAGGTGGCCTTCCCTGCCGCTGGCCGGTCCCGTCGGCGCCGAGAAGACGACCAGAAGCAGCAGTCGCTCGCGGCGGCCCACCAAGGCCAGCAACTCCAAGTGGCCTTTGAGATGGCGCTGGACGCGTGTTGGAAACTGGTGCGAGCGCTCGAAGGCGTGGAGGCGCTGGTGTCCAAGACACTGGCCCTGTTGCAGTACTTCCCGGCGCCCCAATGCGACCGTGGCGCGCTGGAACTGGTGAACCTGCTGCTGCTACCGACGCTATCACGCAGACAACAGTGCGACCTGGCGGCCGCTCTCAAGCGAGACGATCTGCGCCAACGGGTGTCGGCCCTGGTGCTCACCAACCCGACGCTGGCGGGCGCTGGGCCCATGTCGGTGCCTGTGCAGCGTGAGTACGTGCTGCGCTGCATCTGCCCGCGGCCTTTCCTGCGGGAATACTACGGAGCCTCGACGCTGGGCGAGCACGGCGAGGGGGAGCGCGAAGACAGCGCGATGCGGCCCGAGGAGGCGACGGAGGAGAGTCCCCTCGTGGTGAACCGCATGTACGCCGCCTTCAAGAAGAGTACGGTGCGCTTCGCGCTCACGTTGGCCGAGTCTGAGTTCTGAGCCCACGGACGTCGTCACGCGTGACGCGCGGCAACGTCATCCCGTCAAGAGCTGGAGTCAAAGCCTGGCGTCGTGACAAGCGAGAGAGACCCAACATCCCGGCTTGAAGGCCACATACCAGTAGTCGATGGGAGGCAGCGGGTCTGATAATCAAACCTATGAAGCAGTGAAGCTGGCGACGGCGCATTCAGCGGCTTTCTGTGGCTTGGCGCCGCGGACTGGAGTCGTGCATGGGTCTCGACAGGCGAGTTGCTCACAGCGAGCGTGCATATCCAGGTTTTGGCGCTGTGAAGTCACCCCCAGAACTCTGGAAGCCAGGCAGTTGGGATGAAGACTTCCGACTTTCGACCAACTTTGTTCGTTGACAGCTTGGGAAGGCCTTCCCGCGCAGAGTGGCACCTTCGGCTGCCCAGAGCCATGAACGTCTACAGGCGGTCGAGTGACGCGGGCTTACGCCAGGTAAGGCTCGCTCGGGCTCCGGGGATGCCCCGGGTTGTTGCGTGCCGACACCGTTGGACGCCAGCATCCGCTCAAGCCATCGCGGGGTTGGCGCAACCGGTGACGCGCTGCTCGTTTGTCATGACAACATTGGTCTCGTGTGTGCATGATTCTCAGCGAGAGCAAAGTGAACGAAGGGTCAAGCCGCCTGCACTCCGAAAGTCGCAGAGTCGAAGGCCGAGTGCCGCAGAGCCGACCACCCGATCGTCGCCGCTCTACGTCTGCTGCAGCATGAACACCGCGGTTTTGCCTCAACACGCGGCGAAAGCCGGCTTGGAGCCAAGAGGCGGCACTGGTGTTGGCCCCAGGCACCTCGAAGATCAGGCCAACTGTCTGGCCGTCATCATGGCAGGGAGGATAACGGAGGATCCACCGAGTCCATCTGCAGCGAGGAGACCGGCGCTCCTCCGCCGTCCAAGGCGCCTGGGCCAGCCAAAGGCGCCGCAAAGTGCAGTCGGAGCCATGAGTTCCGTGGGATTGACATGCATGGCCTGCAGACGAATAGGTCCCAGTCGACGTCGCCCGCGTCATGGGTCCGCCTACCCAATGGGAGCCGTTGGCGACGTGAGCCCCTCGCGCCATCCGGGTAATCAAGGATAACCTGCATCCGAACCAAAGAACGGTGGTGTGGCATAGGGTTGATCCCTTTCTAGGTGAGCAAAGCCCCACCTGAGCCCAACTACGTGATATACCCACCGTGTTTTGGCAATTGGAGGCTCGCCCAAGAGGTCGCTGCGGTAAATCCGGCGCGCAAAGAACTGCAAGTCGCCGAAAAAAAGGAAGCCGGATCGCTCCGGCTCTGCACCGCCCCACACTCCCAAATCGCTTACAAACAGCAAGTGCAATTCCTCGTCGACAGATTTTTAGGAGATGGGGATCCACATGGCGCGAGCGCAGCCGTGGTGACTGCTCCCAACCCGCCTTGTGACGGTGCGGCGAAACCGACCTAAGCCCTACAAAAGGCATGCACTTGCGGAAATGCATGTTTTCCCAACTGCGGGTTGCGGAAGGAAAGCACCTGAAGGGAACCTGTCATGCAGCATAGTTACACATTTGACACGAACGCACATCGCCGGGCCAGCCAGTGGGCGCATCCCCCTTCGCCTGGTCTATCGCCAGTCAGACGAGCCCATCCGCGCTGAAAAGGGGCGCTTGACGTGGCCAGCCCCTGGGCATCAATGGTGTGGTGTGCGTCGCTTCTTTCGGGTCACTCCCAGCCGCTTGTTGAGCCGGACGGGAAGCCCCAAGGCGAAATGGAGACTCGGAGGCTCTCACTTCGCCTTCTTCCGCTCTTCAAATCGGCGGCACCCGCCTCTTCCTTGAACCAGATGCACGACGCAGAGGGTGACGCGATGGGCAGCCCCGACGCGCGGCTGTCGCCGAACGCCCCCGCCACGGCGGCCAACGCGGCCGCGCTGGGCTTCAGTATCCCTTTCGCCGCCGTCCCGCGACGTACTCGACGCTCCCGCTCCGCCGCCGCCTCCCACCGCCAGGCCCACATGGCGCTGTCTGCGCCGGAGCCCGAGCCGCGCGTGCTGACGCCGCCGCCGTCCGCCAAGGACGCGCGCGCGGCCGAGTTGGACTCGCAGTCGCCGCGCACGGACGCCAGTTGGCCGTCCGACGAAGAGATGAGCGACCTGCTGGAGCTCAAGGCACCCGCGCTGGGCCCCGCCGCGGCCGCGCACACGCGCGTGGCGCCCACGGGCGTGGGCAAGAAGGTGTCGGCCAAGACGACGGGCTCGCGCCGTCCCAACGCGCCCTTCTGCACGGACGGCCTGAGCGCCGACGCCATCAAGCAGCGCAAGGCGCAGCGTCGGCGAGAGCAGGTGCGCGCGGCCAGTCGCCGCTGCCGCGACCGCCAGCGCCGCGAGACGGAGGAGCTGCGCACCAAGGTCTTCCAGCTGGAAGAGTACATTGCGCACATGCGGCAGTCGCACGACTGGGAGTTGCGCGAGCTTCGCCAGCGCTCCGAGGAGCTGCAGCACCAGAACGAGCTCTTGACGCAGCAGCTGGCCGTGACGCACACGGCCACCGCGCGCAGCAGCGCGCACCACGCACATGGCGCCCACGACGTCGACAGCGGCAGTCTGGAGCCTGTGCCGCTCGAGTCGGTCGTCAAGCCCGAGGACCAGGCGCTGCCGGAGGACCTGGTGCACTGCATCGTGGACGAGCCGCCGAGCTCCAAGTGGACTCGCGAGCTGGTGCTGCACGCGGCAGAGGACACGACGCAGCAACTCGTGGCTATGCTCGAGTCGGACGTGGAGCCGCTCAAGTCGCCCGTGATCTTTGGCTGGCAGTTCGACTTTTGGACGGACGGAGACAAGTACTACGGCCGCAACCGCAAGTTCTTCCCCGGCGTAAGTGCGCTGGAGCTCGGCCAGCGCATGCACCATGTGGACGCCTCGCGTTACATGGAGACGTTCCCGGAAGTGCAGCAGATGCAGGTGCTGCAGGTGCTGGACGAGAACATGCTGGTGATCCGCATTGTCAAGGCGCTGCCGGGCAAGCAGCTCGCGCAGTCGGTGAACGCGCAGTTCCTGGCGCCCACGACGCCGCCGCACGGGTCCACGAGTCGCTGGGTGTTTGCGCACCGCACGATCGACGAGGCGCTGGACGGGCAGTACGAGCTCGAGAACGAGTGCAACGGCTACGTGTTCGAGGACGCGGCCATGGTGGCCGAGGACGGCTCGAGCGTGCAGGGCTGCGTCGTGCAGGGCGTGGGCGGCTTCGAGAGCGGCGGCATGGAGCCCACGGTGCTGCTCGAGGAGCTCAACAAGGCCTTCTCGTCCGTCGTCATCCGCTGGGAAGGGCTCTTCATCAACGACTACATCGCCGCGGACGCCGACACGCCCGACTTCCCCGACATGGTGCTCGACCTCTGGGCCGCCCACCACGAGCCAGCCAAGAAGTCCCTGTGAGAATACTGCGCACGCCGCGCGACCCTTGTGTACATGTAATTTATCAACTGCCACTGCTTGCTAGCTGTCACTTGAGCCGTTTGCGCCGAGCGTTGCGACCTGCAGACGCAGACGCAGACGCAGACGCAGACGCAGACGCAGACGCAGACGCAGACGCAGACGC